>VUQI01031626.1:17430-39372 GCA_015106735.1 Paratilapia polleni
GATTTGTACATCTGATATTAGAAAACATGTTTATGCATCATACTTTAGACAGCAGATCAGGTTGTGAAGACTTTTTTCCATTATTATTTTGCAGCTTTTGCTGTAAGTTTTGCACAGATGTGTGTGTCTTTAATAAAGAACACACATCTGCATTTAAACAGAAATATGTCAGAATAAGTCTACCTACATCAGGGAACTATAGGGAGATTAAAAAAAAAAAAAAAGTGAAGCTCCATTACCTAAGAATTCTTTTTAAAAACAGCTATCTTATCAAGACTAATCGCTCTGGCTGCTACTAACTGAGGTCTAATTAATTCACTATAATTACAAAGATTCAGCCGCTGACTGTGGTCAATATTCACAGGAAGTAGGAGGCAAATTAAAACTGAGGAGAATAGGGGTGTTGGAGCCGCAAGCCTTCCAAGCAGATGGCAGGTTTGAAGGTGTCTCACACCTTTTTCAAGGTAGCAAATAAACCCAAAGTATAACCAGTTACATTTGCCATATAATGGCTGTATTATATTTATGTGTTCCAGTTCCAGGTGCAGGTATAATTCTAAATCTAATGAACACCCCATGTGTGAAAAGGGCTTATGATTAAAGCAGACATTTGGAGTTGTCATAATAGAAATACCACAGGTGTTACTAATAACATTAATGATAGCACTGTTCCATTCAGGTAACAGGCTCCCTGCTATGACAGCCAGTACGTCTGCAGTGAAAAGGACTCCACCAGGTAATCAGTGATTCACCGATATTTATGTTTTTTTTTTTTTATTTACATAAAATGTGTTTTTTCTTCAAGCAAAATGTCTTATGAGAAAGGACCAGGTTTTAACTAAAACCATTCCCTGTTTGTGCAAATACCTAGCTTTTTTTTTTTTTTTTTTAAACTGAACAGACAAACACAGCCCAGATCTTATATACTACTTTCTTCCAACAATCCAAGGCAACCGCTGAGGTCGTGCTTTTCTCCCTGCAGCTGCCAGTGATTCCTAAAAGCCATTTAGAATGAAACACTTTCGCAGGGTGGATTACTCCATTTACACGGAGTAGTAAACAAGTGAATGTAGTGCAGTGAATTTAGGACAACTGCATGCATGCTGTTAATGTTGGTTTACTAACAACAGAGGTAAATTAAACAGTCATTTGTGATACTGCTTAAGTGTTTTACATCTACATTCTTGTTGTCTATTTGCTGCTGTCTTCCATAAAATAGTGAACAGGCATGATAGTTACACAGTTGAGATAAGAAGACTTTTTTTAACTGTACTCTGGGAGATGTGAAGTGTTAAACTAGGCTCTGATTTATGAGACTCTTCACTGACCTGTACATTGTGACGAGGGGTTGATGGGAATACAGGGACAGGCGCTGAGAGCCTGGTGGCAGTAGGTCTGAGGTCTATTGATGTTGTGAGCCATGAAGTGCGGAGACAGCACGCAACACAAGGGCTCTTGGTACAGAGGATAACAATGACCAGTCAGCCTTCAGTCACTACAGCTGAGCAGCTGACAATGACAGGGAGAGAGGAGAGGTGGAGGAGAAAGGAAAGGAATAAAGGAGGGGGTTAAAAAGAGGTGTGAAGTGTCACATGGGTTATTTGGCAGGAGGGAGTGAGCGGGCAGAAACATTGTGACATAAGCAGAAAGGACGGGAACAATAGAGAATAATGGAGCCACGGTGGGTACACTTCACAACTGCGGTTGCCGTGGAGAAGTGGTGGGTAGAAGGGGTTAAGCCAACCTGCCAGTTATTATTAGAAAATAAGGGGACTGTCTGTACATTGTTGTATTTCAGTCTTTTCTGCGTTCTCAGAGGAAGGCAGGTGTGTGGGTAACAGGGCTAGGGGAGGGGGATGCTTCGACCTTTCAACCCATTCTATGTCGAAGAAAAGCTTTAATTGTGAAGACAATCACTTCAGAGCATGCACGCAACCTGAAGGCACTGTCACATCTCACAATATCAACTCTGTTCACTGACAGAGTCTGTCCTCATCAGCGGGCCACTCGAGTTGAACTGCATTTGCCCCGTGGTTAAATGAAGGTCAGATCCTCTTTATGCTCACTCTCTCTGACTTTTGATGCTGAAAGAGGATAGTGAAAACAAGCATCAACCTCTTCTCTCTTATGTAACCCAAAACAGCCAGCCAAGGTTTCTAAGTACTCCTGAGGATTCTCTGCTCTTACTAGGGCTGCCCCTTCAAAGTCACTGCTTCAAAGCATCAGCTGAGGATCCCCGATTCAACTGAGAAGATTTGTTTATCCACATGACAATATGCGCTGTCCTCGTGGTTATATGATGACAGAAGGTGAAACCTGAGGTGGAGTGATTCTCCTGCTAGCTGAGCCTCTCCCTAAAAGGAACGGGGTCTTGTGGGTAACCTGTGTGTGTCATAGGTCTGGTGCTGTGAGATGTAATGTTACCAGCACTTACCTAAAAGTTACCTAAAAGATACCCTAAAAGAAATAAAATAAAAACCCTGATTAGAAATTGTTATAATAGTTTCTCTCTTTGCCTACCCCTCAACTGGAAAGATATTGAGAACATTAGAGGGAAATTCAAAATTAAGCTTAAATGGCTTCCTTTGAAAAGAAATACATGTGTGCTGCCTGGCTCATTACACCAACAAATCCATATGTCCAACACTATATGTGTTAAGTGAAAATAAAGGAACTGACTGAGTCATTGCAATGAACTGCAGAACCCAATTCAACTGTTTGGAAGAAGCCCTGATTCTTAACCTTCTATAATTCGGTATGGCCCACTAGCATTAGTTAACCTTACCAATTCAAAATTTACACTTTCCTTGGGACCTAGCATTTATGTGTGAATGTTACTATGACATATACCACCCACCTAAAGAATGCTGAAGATCGAGCATGCTCCCCATGGCAACAACTTGCCTCCACCAGCAGGACAATGCACCCCACCACATTTGTCCTCCAAATGTCCCAGATCCCAATTGGATTGAGCATTTATTGGACACTCCAGAACAAGCCCCCGTTCAGGAAAGCCCCATGCCACAACACACAAGACCCAGAGGATCTGCTACCAGTGACTCCAATCAGACACCACATATGAGGAGGTCCTGTATAAATGCCTCGACTTGTCTGTTTTTGAAGCACGAGGGGGGCCTATTAACCAGTTGGTTTTAATGTTGTGGCTAATTGTGTATATCATTTGGATGTGAAGTCTCAAGTTTCTAATATTAACACTCCAACAGAAGTGGGCATGGAGGACGTGAAGAGCAAAAATCGAGGGACCCTGCATGCTCATACTTGTCGATCACCAGATAACCCACCCTAAAGAAAATCCTGCTACACTATATGGACAAAATTCTTGGGGCACTCCTCTTAATCTTTGAATTCTGACGTTTTCCGTTCCATTGCCACAAGTGTATAAAATCCAGCGCCAAGCCATGCATCTGCCTGTACAAACATTTGTAAAATAAGGGGTCATTCTAAAGAGCTCAGTACAAAGTGGAAGCGTTTTGGACCCACATCAATTCAGCCACAAGTGGCAGACCACGTAAAGTTAAAGAGCAGGGTGGCTGAGCGCTGAGATGCATAGAGCACAAAAGACACCACTGCTCTGCTGACTCAATAACTGCAGAGTTCCAAACTTCCTCTGGCATTAACATCAGCACAAAAACTGTGCTCCAGGAGCTTCACGGAATGGGTGAATTTAGGCGTCATCTGTAGCTGGTTCAGCACTTTTTTCCATATAATGTATATCTGAATTTTTGTCTCTAATGGGGACCATGGAGATCATAACTTCCAAACATCATGTTGCATTTTATAAGACTTGTGACTAGTTATTGAGACCACTGAGTTATCAGGAAAGAGTTTACTGAGGTTATAGAGCAAGGGAGACAAGGGTCGTTTTCTCTTTGAATTCTATACAGTCAGACTTCTTTTTGCAACCAAGCGAGTCATCCCCTGCTGGAAGTTAGAAAGAATGCATGTATAAGGCCCATGTGCACTGGCTTCCATCTTTCAAACCTATGAGCAATAGAAATAGCTCAGTGTTACTGGTAAACAGACAAATATATATATAGTCATAGTCATGTAATCTATAACAAATCATTATATTTTATAAAGTGATCAAGTTGTGGATTTAAATTTTAACAAGAAATGTAAAGTAGTAGCTCTAGTTTTGTATTTACTTTAGCTGAAACAAGTATACTATAGCATAAAAATACTATTGTTTAGTACAAACTAAATGTACAGAACCACGTAGAACAGCTATCTAATACGCTCATTCAAATAATTACAGAAAAAGGACTAATCCTATGAAAAACACATGGTTTTACACAAGGAAGTGACAACCACAGTCTGTTGGTGCAGCATGATAGTGATTATCAGAGACCATGATAAGATCCAAGACTCACTAACACCTGCTCTACTTTTCCGTCAGCCAAGTAGCGTAAGCCTTGACACATCCAGTCCCATTCACTAAGCCTCCTGTTGGACAGTGCACAATGACAGATACTCACAATGTAATGCGGGGTCCTCAGGTATGAAAACATGGTCCAAAAAAAAAAAAAAGAGAGACAAGTCTGTTCGGGTTCCCGAGCAGGTAAGTGGATGCGGCAGGTACAAGCTACTGTAACTATCTGACTGCATCCACGCTGTCGTCACGGAGAACAGAAGAGGCCTCAACGGCCGATTAAAGGATCTTAAGAGATCTATTTAGGGCTCTGGTGCTAGCCTTAAATAGGAGCACTCATTAGCTGAATGACCTGAGCCTCTCAGAGACACAGGGAGGGAAAGATAGAGAGAGAGAGGGATGTAGGGAGGGACCAGATGAAGGAGATGGCATAAAAAGAGAGAGGGGACTGCTTGACGGGTGGCCATGCTCAAAGGCCATGAAAAGGTCAGAGTTTGCAACCTTAGGGTCATAAAATCTGTGGTTCACACGCTCCACTTACAGCAACAGACGCTGCAGTGAATTCTGCACTGAAAACTGTTGTGAATCTATCTGAGACATTAGCCAAAAAACAACTAATCTCAGCACTTTCTGAGACACAACAACAGCTCAACAAAAGCCATCCGAAAGCCAATTGCAAACAGGAAATAATATCCAACAAGCTGCAATCATCAAATTGCCAAAATCCACTGAATTTGTTCTCCTTTGGCAATTGCTGGAAGAAGATTATCGAGATTCGATTTTGGAGTTGTGAGTCTGCCACCAGCTGTGTGTGAAAACAAAGTGATCACAGCTGATCCTGATGCCCCCTTTCAGTGTTTAGTTTCAGTCCGTCAATGGAAAGGTCAGCCAACAGACGAGGATGATGACAGATTAGACTTACTATCTACCTTGTTAGTCGGGCGGCAGATCGGTGGGAGGAGTCATCTGTCGAGCAGACGTCATGATTTTGTTGTGATGAGCCAGGTGACGAAAGGAATCAGCGAAAGTGTTTGTGCTGCGGTGCTCAGTGTGGGTGGAAATCCTAAAAGGTGTGAAACTGAGACCCAGCCTCTGCTGCAATAAGTGTGCACACGCATCCACACACACATAAATGTATGTACTATGCGTGAGAAGATGTGGTTTACAGACTGGGCTGGATATTAAAAAGAAAAACTGTTGGAGTGTCTTCACAGTTTGAGTTTAAAAAAAAAAACACACCACATAGTGCAGAAAATGTACGTCAAAAGCAATAAGCAATATCATCTCTTATTTGGGGAATGTTTTTGGTTATTTGTTTATGTGAAGAAAACCTTACATAACGATGCAGTTAAATGGCTTCTCTAATAATGAGCGCTGCAAAAACATGACACATAGAGTGATTTCAGAGGCCACAGGTAATCGGACTCTGGGTCCCAGTTCACTTTGGGTGACAACATCAATGCTCATTAAACTGTAATGTAGTCAGTGTAAACAAGCAGCACATCAAAACATGCAAGATTTCTTCCACTCCCAACCAACTCCTTTTCACCGACCTCTTTCCCACTTCACACAACCATGTGAAGAGTGCTGTGCTTGTAGCAAAGCGCGATGAACAAGCTAAAAACAAACTAACTGGAAGGGCACTTGGATGTAAGCAATATAGTATGTGTGCGTTGGGGGTAGCACCCTACACACAGACACACACACACACAGACACACACACACACACACATAAATATGTAGTTATTAGCATTAGCATTTTTCTTATATCAATATAACATTTGTCTGTGAAAATTTATGTAAGAAAAGACACAAAATACAGACTACACACACACTCACACACACACACACACACACACACACACACACACACACACACAGCGACTGGGCACTGGTTCATAGGAAAGCTAGATTTACTCAAATACTGATGATAAAACATACGATGGCTTAAGAAAACACCAGCAAATAGAAAAACGCTGCAAAAGCTCACAAAACACAACAGAAGTAGAAAAAAACAAAATGGAAGTTGAATAAAGCACAACAGAAGTGAAGTGTGTTCAAACAAACAATGGCAAGTATCTATCAATCAAAAGCACACACTGTAGCAATAACACAGGCTGAACAAATTGGGGGAAAAAAACAAACTTGTATATGTCATGGTCCTGGGTTTTGGGCCCAGCGATTTGAGTTTTTGAGTTTGAGTTTGTAAAGGCACCTTTACAAAATATCACGAGCACAGACCACCGACAGTTATAGTACAACACAGTACAAGAAAAGCAAGGACACTGCATTATCAACTAACAGTTAATGTGCAGCTAACGTGCATTTATACTAACTGTATGGTCGCAGAGCATGAAAAATATGTCCTACCAAATGTTGATAACTCCAAAAGTGCTCTTTCACCCAGGACTCACTCTGGTTAAACTTTTCATCATGTTGTTTATATCCCTTTGCTAGCTTGATAAATCTGACTTTGGTTTCCATTCTGACCAAAGGCACCAAACCTGGCAGCAAAGCTT
The DNA here is from genome assembly GCA_015106735.1 of Paratilapia polleni. Taxonomy (NCBI): domain Eukaryota; kingdom Metazoa; phylum Chordata; class Actinopteri; order Cichliformes; family Cichlidae; genus Paratilapia; species Paratilapia polleni. The sequence goes on from VUQI01031626.1 coordinate 24,340, forward strand.
ACTATATACCGAGTATGATTTGAGTTATTATTTTCATGTTACTTTACTTAGTGTTCCATTTCTTCAGAGAAAGCTCATGGCAGAGACAAAAACGAATTTGTCTGTCTGCACTTAAACACATGATTACTCATTAGCGGTAAGAACAGAGTAGGAGTGCCTTGGAGCCGTCGAGCACACGGGCTGCGGCGCATCAGGGTATTAACCCCCATGAATCAGGTTAATTGAAAATCAAACGTGCAGCGAGGAGTGCTTTTATCTCACAATAGCATTTCAGGCAGAATAAGGAAAGGGACAGCAAGCTGTGTTGGTGAGTCAGTGTGTAGCTTTCACTTTGTGTCACTGTAGGGGATTGTGTTTGCATTATGCATATGTATTAGTGTTTTCATGTAGCTGATTTCTAATGCTCCAAATTTAATGATCCTCCTCTCCAGAATGTGACCCAGATAAACGCCACCCTCCCACCCTCAAGGTTCAAGTAGAATAATTCCACACATCTCTCCGTCTCTCCTTCTGTGCCTACACACTCCAACATCACCCTGGAAACCCTCCTGCTATAGGGTGAGAGAGGTGCGAGAGTGCGCAAGCGTGCGCATCAATGTGTGAACTGAATTATTAAGGCCACTGGTCACTATCACACTGCAGAACACTGACTCGAACCATGATGAAGCTGAGTGTCAACTGGTAATACTTCGGCAGGAGACAGCCAACCACAAGGGAAATGGAAACTTCCTCCACGATGAAACCCTCAAACCAACAGTCTGTAGTAAATCTAACACACACGCACAAAAGTGAGACACAGTCAGACAAACAGGAAGTGCAGCTTTCTTAGAATGTGGGCTGAAAGGTGTTGAATTTTTAATGACTGTTTGAACAAGCTACTCCACATGGGCTCTAATATATATCAACAGAACCAAAATACCTTGATGCTAAGTTGTTTTTTTGTAGTTGCTGAGTAAAACATCTAAAAGACCAACACAAAATACTAAGGTTTACCTGATACTCTAAGAGGCCAAGCAATGCAAATATCATGCAGGAATATGACATACAGCAGCGGTGGCATTTACAGAGTAGTGGGAGATGAGTGCTAAAAGAGGAGGGATGGAGGGTGAAGGAAAGAGAAGTGGTGGAGCTAGGATGGAAGGCTTAGCTTTGGGGCCAGCAGACAGTAATGGCACATCTGGGCTGGGAGAGGCTGACAGCAGGGACCCCCCGCAGTGCTACACTCGCAGTTCGTCTACAATGAGGAAATGGAATTACCTTAGCAGAGCGAGAAAAAAAACCCAGAGCACAGCGGGTGGTTTGGGCAACTTCTGTTTCTCTGCTTCAGGCAGGGCACAGGAGGGGTCGGGGAGGAGGGGTCAGCGTAAACAGTTACAACACTGATTTCTATTCGTTTAGTCCTCATAAACGATAATCTAACACTCAAACATAAGAAACTTCACATGCGATAATGATCAATACTACAGAGACACATGCACAATTACTCTGTCCTTATTATACATTTTGATTATAGAAATATGAATATAATTTTTAGTTGGACAACATAAACAATCTGAATATGTCTCCTATAGACATTTTAATCAACTAAAACCTAAAGCGTCAGAAAATTCTGAAACCACAAAGTGATGTCTTCACATCGGTTTTTTGTGTGATCAAAGATGTAAGCCCTCACTGACTGACTGAGTCAATTACCTGTTAGTTTCTTGTTTGTTTACTTTGGTGATTTTTGTAGCAGAGGTTGTAGCAGTTGTGTGAAAAAGTTGAAAAACATGTCTCCACAATGTGAACTTCTAATGGGCTTAGAAAATTTGACCTCTTTTCACCTTTGTGACAGTTCATTTCATCATCTAAGCCACTGGGTTATCATTCTTTTTATACATGATGGTATTCTTTGGAGCTTTTGGATTAGGGCGCCAACTAATTATTTTGGTCAATAATTCTAGCCTTGATTATTAACACCATAGTTCATCGACTTGCCTTTAAATACAATGCCTTTAAATATTTTTTCATGATTTCTATGAAAAATAAATTTAAAAATGAAGAGGTGGATGTGGTGGAGACACAGGGTTGTCTGGTAGGGAGCTGGGCTCAGAGTAGCGGGTGTTTGTGACCATAAAGTCTGTCTAGCAAAGGCAAGCACCAGACAACCAACTGACACAAAAGCAATCCAGGTTTAGAGACCTTTGGCGAGCCGGAGACTAATGCAGCTGCAGGCAACAGTTAGTGATCCTCCTATAGTTTGACCTGTGCAGGACTTCATATGATTTAACTTCTAGATGGCTCCTCTTGTTGATGTTCATATGAACCATTTCATGCTACTGCACTGAACGCTCAAACAAATCTTTGGAGAAAGAAGACAATTATTACAATTATTTTCACCTCGGTTTATGTGGAAAATTAAAAAGGTTTTCACTTTAAGCGCCTTGAGGCGACTGTTGTTGTGATTTGGCGCTATATAAATAAAATTGAATTGAATTGAATTGAACTGGACAGACACTAATAACGACCAGTAATTTCTGCTCCAGAAGTAATCTATGGATTAACTGGATGATTTACTGTGTAAATAAATGGTTTCTTAAAAGCGCTCGTCTTCAAAGCCACATTGTTCCTGTCAAGCAGTCAAGGCTTTGTTTGTCACCAGAGATCATTTGCTTCAATCAGTGACCTTACTAGTGATGAAACAGTCGATCAATGTATTGATCGGCAGTCACTTGACAGACACTCAATTAATAGTGTTTTGTCACACAAGAATATCACACATTTGGTTACAGCTTCTCAAATGTGAGGATGTGCTTGTTTTTGCTCTTTCACCACGATGAACTGAATAGTGTTGGATTCTTCAGCTAACACTCAGATGACATAAGTAGCAGACTTTGCTTTGGGCTCTGCTAAATAGTGAAGGGTGGTGTCATTGTAGATTAGTTAATAATGATTTACCACAGCCTCTGGTCACAGGGCCAAGGAAAGTGGGCTACTAGGCTACACACACACAATTAAAAGGGCACATTTAAATCTCCGGCCACTCTACCCACTGGCCCACATAAAATGACTCAGGGTGTTCAGCTGTGTGTGTCTATCTGTGTGTGTGTTGGGGGGTGGAGATGCAGTGACAGAAAGATGCATTGTGTTGCAGGTTATGGGTCAGACAGCCCACAATCTGGATACTGCCAAGCCAGCCTGCCCTCCCCTCTTTGTGCCCCCATCCCTGGGTATATCCAACCAGAGAAAAGTTCCAGCAGGGGACCAGCCACTGTAAAAGCCATTGTTGTGTACAGTCCCTGCCAGAGAGAGGGCTGCCTTGTCATCTATACTGCCCAGTCACATGCTTGGAGTCTTTAGAAAACTGCTTTGCATCATCAGCTACCCACTGGTCTGCATGTCACACTGAAAACATGACCACATACTGAACTGCGGACTGCCTGCCCCCTCCTGAGTTATACATCAACATATTCTTGGCAGTCTGGCACTCACCTGCTGCCATGTGCTGCCTATAGACCCATATTCATCTCACACTTAACAGAATCCCACTGCCCACATTTAGGTTCAGAAATAAGAATTTATTCACTTAAAAAAGAAAATTGGTTTTCAAAAATTTTGTATTTTCATTATTCTAGGAAAAAAAGACATGAAACTAAGGTAAATAATCATGCTGCACTAAAGCACAAGGACAAAACCAACTATCACATGTACACTCGTGCTTTGGCTCTAACATCTTCAAGCACATAGGCCTGTTCTCCTTCGTCCTCTGGTTGACCCATAAAAAGGTCTTGGTTGGGTAACTGACTGCCACAGAGCTGCTTCTGTAGAAAGCAATTTAATTTCCACTGGGCATGTTTGGCCATATTATCGAGAATGGTGCTATTGTTTTTGCCGAGCCAGCAATGGCACGTAAAGGCAGTTCAGAACGCCAAAGGATCCGGGCCTCAAACAGAATGTGTACCAGGCAGCGCAGAAACTGGGACAGTCAGTAACCTTGAGCCACGAGGTGGTCCCCTCCTGCTGAGTGGTTCTGACAATGATCTGGAGCATGGCTGTCACTGGGTTGGATGGCAGTTGCGATCGGGGTCAGTGGGTTTGCTTCAAAGGAACAAAGGGACACTGGAAATGGGCCCTGATGAACCAATGGGATGGTTCAGAATAGAGATGTGTTCACATTGCCTGTCAATCAATCAGTTGCCCAAAATGCAATCTCAATCCATTAGCTATAGTCATAACAATTTTAGGTTTTTATTAGTGTTTTAAATGTATTTATATTCATACCTAAACTGTAACAATGACTGGTGTACACAACTGAAAGTCTTAACCTGGATATCCCTTGGTCATTATCCAGATATCTGCTGGTTACACTGGAAGCCCCCAAACACTGGTCCTTGCCCCCAGAGGGTAAGTCAGCAGAAGACAGCCAATGGATTCTCAGAGTGGGCAGTCACTGAATCAAATTTTTTGGGTTGCATAAATGAGAAGTGTTAGGATTTATTTCACTTGTCCAGGGTACCAGGTTCAGATGGGCATGAAACTCTCTCCATTTAATTCAACAAGAAGACAAACACATTAAATAGTTCCTAGTTCTTTGAGAAATGGTAGTCACCCTTTAAGAAAAGTTTGTGATCTCAGCTTAACAAATCCTTATTTATGTGATACTGGGCCTTGGTGCAGCCATTCATCATTGTAACCCCTTCTAATAAAAAAAAACAAACTTTAATATGTTATAATATAATAATTTAGTAATGAATGCTGGCAGCAATATTTGCTTTTGAGAAAACTAAACTGAAGCTACAGTTGACTCACCTTGATAGTCTGACAATGTCTGGATCAATTTTGGCTGAATTTGGCAAATATCAAGAACCTGACAACACCTTTTCCCACAACTACAATCATCAAATGTTTTTAAATTGCTAGAGCTCTGGTTCCTTTCTATTCTCCAACTGAACTTCTCCAAGTGGCTAAGACTTATGGGTATTTTAGTATCTTGATGTATCCCAATTCTAAGTGATGACCATAACTAAACAAACTAGACTAACATGGCTATATTTCAGACAAACTGGTGTTTATGTGGGTTGTCTTTGCACCGACATCATCCTTGATCAGCATCTCAAACACGGCATGCTTAACATATCTAAAGCGCCGCAACCCAATAAGCAGTGGAGTAGCTGCCGTCTGACTAGAATATGTCACCATGGTTGCAAATGCCCACTCATTTTAGATCAATAGGGGTTCAAGAGCCTGGGGATTGGCTGGCAGATCAACAACAAACCTCTCTACTGACCACCGGGAGGGGGTCCTGGCCCAGGCTACAGAGCACTCACATAACCCCCAACTCTAAAAAAGGCAGATTACTCGCCTTTCAATTACCACTGAGGGTTTCAAGTGAGAGACAAAAATAAGAAGAATGAATCTGAGAATTAAGGAACAAGGAAGATGTGGAAGTAAGCAGCGAGCACCCTCTCTATCCATCGACGCGAGCCAGCAGTATGGTACAGGGCGGGGTTTTGTGATTTGCCACACCACAGTGAGGGTCAAGATAAGCACATTGTTCAACAACATGTTGGTGTGGGATGAACAGGAGTTTGGAGGGGGTGGGAGGTTAGGGTTTAACAGAGGAATGTACTGTACACAACCCCTTAATCCAGATATGTAAGAAGATTGCATTCTAGTATGTGTATGTGTGTAGAGGCGGGGGCAGTCTGCCCAGGCTGACCGGTAAAGCCCCTCTGTCCCACAGTTGCCGGTGCAGGAAGCTTACCCAGTGAAGCCTATAACACTTTTCAGATGATTATGACACTCCGACATTGTCTGTCTCTGGTTTAATCCACTCAAAACAATGTTCGAGTAGCAGATTTTTAGAAAGAAAAAAAATACACACACACACTTTAGTGTACCATAGATACTTCATTATACACAAGCTGATTCCCTGACGCACCCAAACATCAGACTGTCAGAAAGCACACAAGAGGGAACTAAATCATTGGACTCAGACAACTGACCTTTGTCATGGGGCTGCTCTAAGGATTTTATTTGTTTACTTGGTCATCAGTTAGTTTTTCCAATTTAATCTAGAAAATGAAAGACCAAAATAAAAAAATAAAACAATAAAAAAATAACATTAGTCCTGCTCAGCCAGGATACTACTAGACCTACTGACGGCAGCACCTAAAAGTCTATATCAAGGAAATCAACATTAAAAAACAGAAGTAAACCAGCAACCTGTGCCAAAGTGCCAAAAAGTGCAGCTCCTCTAATGGCCACTCGAGGCCCTAAAAGCAAATCAATCCCCACAAACTCCAATAATAAAATGCCCAACTTTACAGCATTAAAGAGCTTATTTACAGCCTGGTAAACAAAATTGTCTTTTTTTTAATAGCTCATTTGCTTGGATTTTATGAAAACTTAAATTTAGGGGTATAGCTGCTTTGATTGACAGGTGTGCCAGCACCAGGCGTAGCAGGTAGCTGCCTATTCTGTTAATTTGAAACACTGAACTGGATAACTTTACTGTGTTTGTGCTGTTTAATGGGATTATCTGACAAATAATATGGGCTCCTGTGTGGTACATCCAAGAAGTTTGTGATTCAGTTTTGGTGAGTGAAATTCTAGCATTTTATAGTTCTGTTACTCTGCACTAATCAGCAGGGATGTGTGTCTATGCATTAACAGCTCCATGAATGTTAATGTAGAGGCTGGTTGATGGCACGCCATGCCATGTCTGTGTCTTATGATTAGCATATGCCACAGGAACTCTGATGGCTTATGGCCCTTCAGACCTGTGCAAACATGAATAATGTAACCAATCACATCCCACAGCCAGTGCAGACACAAAAGAAAGAAACTGCAGGAGACATGAAAGAGACTTAGTGTTATCAGATCATTAACTTTGTTGTATATGTGTAATCTGTTTACAGTCCAGATATTTTTCAAATACTCTCATAGCCAGTTTCACCATGTTTGCATTTCTGCAGGCAGGTTATGGAGAACTTGACATATTCACCTCTGACAGACTTTTGTAAAAGTACTTGCGGCGATCTGATTTGCATTGTTTAGAACTGATCTGATTCCTGATTACATGGATTTGGAGAACTGGTGTGTTAAAGCTTCAGAAGTAGTGAAAAGGGGAACTAATTCACTATGTCAACATAAAAGAGGTCCACAAGGCTAGAAGACAGCACTGGCCCTAACAATCCCAAACACACATGTTTGTTTTTCTTCCATTCAGATAATGCTGACCTGACCAAGGTCCATCACAAGTGAGAGGAGGAGGGGAAAAAAGGTCACACTTCAAAAAGCACTGGAGGGGAGAGGAAAATAAGAGGAAGTAGGCATTCCTGAGTCTACAGCTCCACAGCCCCTTTTCTTTAATGCTGTAAAGTTAATCAGACTAAACTATGAACAGGATTGTGTCTCCTCGTGCCTATGCTTTAAACACAAGCTGCTCTATATGTTTATGATGGAAACTCTGTAATCCCTCCCTGACAGAATAATCAACGAGCTGTCAATCAGCTACACAAAGAGGTGATCAAAACAGCCAACGGTGCTGCAGAGCCAGCAGAGCATGGAGGGAGTACTGAGACATCCGTTACCGCAGGCATATCCATTTCATTAATGGACACTGAGAGCGCCTCTCTGCCAATCAAATGCAAGGGCACTGAAAGGCTTCTGGCCTTGGAAAGTTCTTCCATGTGCTAAAGAGAACGCTGATCACCCTCCTAGTGTCTGTGTTCTATCGGTGAGCTATTTCTGGCCAGCTTTGAGGGAATGTGCAGACACACATACTATATCCCCTAAAGGCAGGGTTTGGTTGGAAGACTCCCCACTGAGCTGAAAGCCCATCTGAGTGCAATTATGGGACGTGTGCTGAGGCTGTGTTAAAATTGGATTTGCTGTTTGAAATGACTGTTTGGGTACAGAGCTGTAAAGCTGGCAGAAGGATCCAGACTGATCCACAGTGGTATAGTGTGCACTCTCTCTGTATCCCCTTTGTTTTTCTCTGTAGCATCTCTGTTCGGCAACAGCTGCTCGTGGAAAGTTCTAAGGACAAAAACACAGAGTTTCTGGAACGACAATTCAGCGGTAAATGACTGTACGAGCCACGCATCCTCAACTGCTAGCCTAAAAATGACCTACAAGAACAGAACTGATCACACTGGTAGAACAAATGCCCATAACTTCACTGCCAAATAAATGAAAAAAGAAAAAAAAAAATCTGAGCAGCACAATAAAATGCTGCAGAGATGTTTTTTTAGTAGGTCAACTAGTGCTGGGCGGTATGACCAGTAATTTGACCAATAATATCCTGGCAGTTCCACTGTACATCACAGTACTATTAATCTTTTTTTTTTCTTCCATAAGTGGGCCTTTATATAGCTTTACAATGGCTCATACTCCTGTCAGGAGTATACAGAATGTAAAACATAAATAAAATACAACCACACATATTGTACTCAGAGCCTGTCTTTACAAAACTTAGATATTTGGCACAGGGCTACAGAGTCAGTCCTTCACTCCTCTTACATCCTCTCTTCATCAGTTTGTAAGTTATTTTGATGACTCTCTCTCCATCCTTCATCTGTTTATATTCTTCTTGATTATACCAACGGGCCCCTCCTAAGTGCTAACAGACTGCTAGCATTACCCAGGATGCCATTCAGCTGTTAATGTGCAATTGCTAATGTTACAAACTGGCTATGTTTCACAAACTAGTTAGTTGTGGATTGTTAATTGTGGGGTTTTTTGGCCTTTATTGTGACAGGACAGTGGAGAGAAGACAGGAGGCAGATTTGAACCTGAGCCTCTGCATCAGCCTTACAGCATATGGGTCACCTGCCCAACCCAGTGAGCTAAACTTGCACCAGTAGATTGTTAATCGCTGATTAAAACAGTGAGCAAAAAAGGCTGTGCAGCTAATACAGCTCCCTTCTGAATACACTGTAAAACACTCCTGGTGGCCAATATATTACATTTAAATGGCTTGTAAAGCCACAGAGGGTAAAGCAGTGTTTGAAAAATTCATATCATGCCAATATGTCCGGTGTGCCGCCCGGCACCAAGGCCAACCTTGAAGCTAGCACTGTCCTAGTTTGCTCAACAAAACATGATTTTTGGATACTTCATCTCCACAAAATGATGCTATTTTTATGATTTTTGAAGCACAAATGAAATAGCTAGAAGTAAGACGTAAGGTTTTAGGACTCCTGCAGCACTCTGATGTGTGAGGTTAATCATGCACTGTACCAGGCCACAGTAACGCCTCTACACCTTTCCACGCACCTGTACGCTCCACCAACAGCTGCTAGATGATGTGACAGACCAATTCCAATCTCCCTTTAACGGTAAATGACCACTGGCAAGACAGTCGCCAGCAGAACAATTTCAGCATTGATCGATTCGCTGCTCATCCTTTGTCTCTTTGGCAGCTGCGCTAAGTAATTAATGATAGCAGTGGCACATGACAGAGACAATACGTGCCCCTTGATGCTTCAAGACTCCTACACTCTGATGCTTTCACCAGTCCTCCCACACGCGGGCAACCAGCACCCAGCTGCACATCTCCTGAGGAAAACATGGAGAGCAGAGAAACAGCGGATGGCTCTCAAATATTGTCTTTGATCTACAGGAAATTGCTGCAGTGTTGAGAACTACAAGCTGTTACACTCAAAGACAGAGTGCAACAAGTCAAAGAGCAGCCAGAGCACAAGGAGGAGGATGAGAGGGGTGCAGAGCTAGTACTGATACAATTTTATTACACAACAGAACTGATTAGACCCAGCAGTGAACTCAGAGAGGCTCTGACCTTTTAAGTTGTGCATTTTGGACAGAAGAGCTGTTAAAGAATAGACCAACGGTTTTTAGAAAGTAGACATTAGAAGCATTATGACAGGATTTCAAAAATCAGGTTTTATGCAGGCAAAACTAGTGTGGGCGAAGAAAAATAAACACAAAGCCAAGAACTGTGGGAGACTGATGGTGCTCCACTTCAGCGCTGTGCTGACTGTGATCCCTCAAGGTGAAACCAGAAACCTGAAACACGGATGTTGAACACTGCAAATTCCAGTACTTTATTAGTCTACTACTTACAATAATCAGCAGATAAGGGTGTCTGAGCCTTCCATAGGGTGAGAGGCAGGGTACACCCTGGATATGTCATTAACACAGAGACAGACCACCATTCATGCTCACGTTCACACCTACGGCCTATGAACCTAACCCATGCATGTCTTTGGACTGTGGGAGAACCCACGCAGACACGGGGGAGAACATGCAAACGCCACACAGAAAGGCCCCAGCCTGGATTCAAACCCAGGTCCTTCTTGCTGAAAGGCAACAGTGCTAACCATCACACCACTGTGCCTCCCGGTACAGAAAATAACGCAGAAAAGGGTAACTGGGATAATTTAGAAGTATTATTTGATTTCATAGTGTAGAACATTGACCAGTGTAACTATATATCTTTCTAATTATATACTGGAAGTTTTCAGAATCAGCACCGAAAATCCAGTATTTGCAAGATTCTTGACCTCCCCGCTCACCTACAGCAGGAGGCCGCTTGGACTAGCAGCTGTTTAAAAGGCTCTGGACACAGCTAGTATCAGTTATGTAACTGTGCACTGAGAGCCCAGTGCCCTGAGCATCATCACTTGTATGCAAACACAGACCTCTGTGGAAAACACAGGGGTGGGGGGTGGCAGCCAAGTTACTTTCTAAATAAATCCCACACTAGAACACCCACACGTGCCCAGCACCATATCAAACACATGAGAGTACACACAGCAGTTGGTGCTGTCAGTCTCAATGTTTCAAGGTGAAATGCCACAGGCAGAAGGGAATGAGGTTTCCACACTGATTACAAACAACAGTGGAAAAAAAAGCAAAAAAAAAAAAAAAAACAGCCAGGACAGGGAAAGATCCAGAGCTGGAAAGAAGAGCAGAGGAAGGCAGCTCAAGAAAAAAATAATTCACCGGTGTTATCAAAAGCAGGGCAGCTAGGCGTTCTTCTTACCTTCTCTGGGTACATGCTGTCCCAGTGTATCGAGCTACAGTAGTGAGCCAGGCCCAGAGAGAGAGAAACAGTGAACGACAGGCGAGGGACCGACTAAACTGCAGAGAGCAGCCGAGTGAGGAGAAGAAGAGCGAGATAGCCGGAGTGAGCAAATTAAATAGGTGATGTACCCCCGTCATCCGCTATGCGAATAAGCGGCACGCTGCATCACAGGCTGACAGGCAGAGCAGCTTTAGGGATGCTGGAGTGCAGAGAACTGCAACTAAAAGGCAGGCAAAAGAGAGCGCAAGCCTTGAAACACAAAGTCTCTCCCCTGTCAACTGTGTTCTTCAGTGACATGCAGTTCATTTACACTTATATTGTCAAGTTTACATTCATTACCTCATCTCTGAAGTAGCTGGAGTCCCTACAGGTTTTTCCACCTTAATCTTAAATCGGTCTATTATAGGGAAGATGTGAGACCCTACCAGTGCTACAAACTACTAAGACTACAAGCAGGACCTGCCAAGCCTGATAACTAAACTCAAGTAGTTTTGGTCTTTGGTCATTCAGCCTTAAATCATTTTCATATTAAGCGATTTCTGTTTATGAGGTGGGTATTTTGAAGGAGAAGCTGTGGTTACAGTTGCATGGACTAGTGAAGGGATCACCCCAACCACAACACTAATGTTATATGTTTATACACTGTATAAAGGTGTTATCAAAAGCTGGTAGTGGTGGTGGTTACAAATACATTCCACATTAAACTGCTTTTTCCCAGCAATTGCTACACAATAACACACCCATGGAAAACTATTAAAAACTACTAAAAATTCTGTGTAGTGAAACCTAAATGGGTCATTACTGTGACAGTGTTGTTGATGAAGCCCTTCCAGAGCACTTCTTTGTTACTGAAATATATAAGGTCAGTGACCTTATATATTTCAGTAACAAAGAAGTTGTTACTTCTGGTTGTGGTTGGTTTTGTTTATGGAAATGGCGAATGAGGAAAAAAACACAGACACAACTTCTTCTGTAGACTAATATAAAACCATTCATACACACTGCACCCCTGACCCTTCATACACCTCACCTGATAGAGGTGCATGTGAGTGCTAACATCCAGCCGAAGCAGACGTCAAATGGTCTCTGACCTTCCAGCTTCCTAGCACATAATGTCATTCTCCCACACAGAAACACACAGATCCAATCCCAGCATTTGGTAACTTCTTGTTGTAGGTGTAGGATCGTTTCTGAGCCATTCAGGGGTTCCTCTTGGCAATATGATTCAAGCATGAAGAAAAAAAAAGAAAAAAGTTCTGTGGGGACCATCAAGTGAGTAGTTACCCTCAGGGCATCCACAGAACTGGTGTGACACTTTCTGTGACAGGTTGGTCTCTTTGGTTCCCTTCATGTGAAAGCACATTGTGATTTCACTTAGACTTCACAAGCTGATTCACTTATCACCGTAATTCCAGAGAAATAAACTGACTTAGCTGCCTTTCAGGAGATTGTCGATTGGGGTCACAGTTTGTCTCCGACACTGGAGTTTTCATTTCAGTTTGGATTAGGAGTTAAGACAGAATTAAATTAGCAATGGCAATGCCAATGCAACCTCACTCTGCGTGCCCAGATTCAACAATTTCATAGGTGTAGGAGTATGATGATCTGTTCCCAAAGGGTTTCACACTGTGTGCCAAGAATAAAATACTGAGGTAAACACTGAATATTTCATTTCTGCTCTTGAAATCTACATCTTATACCGAAACATTTAAAAAGGAAAAATGGCATGTAAGCAAACAATTCTCCTTAATGGCAGGCCTCGACATCAGCCCTTGCGGTTGTCTTGAAGTCTTGCCACGTGAGGCTTGTGGGTCTAATCCTCTTGTTGCATCACCGAGGCACAGATTGGGATGGATGTGGGGAGGAAACAAATAGAAGCAGTGGTCGCAGCTTAAAAAGTGGACCAAGAGGAGCCCTTCACTTGAACAAATCTAAACTCCAGAGACAGGTGTACAGCGGGAAACACGAGGCTGACAGCAGAAGAGGAAGCAACAGAGACAGAGCGAGGGAAAAAAGTAGAAGAGAAACCTATATATCCAGACAGGAGAGAGAACAGAAGTAGGAAGAATGCGTGCAGCCAGACGAACAGAGAGACAGACACTCACATGAGCACAGCGGATGCACTATGTGCTCAAGTTTAATATTAGATTACGGAAAGGTCCGGTGCTGCACTTCTGAGGAAAAAGCAGACTTTCATTGATTTTACTCTTCTGTTGCCTCACTGTAAGTGAGTGTGTGTTTGTAGGCACGGATGCAGGAATGTCAAGTATGCACTGGAAAGCAAGCAGGGGCCTCCTTTTCAGCCGGTATGGGAGTAGGTCTCGGCACAGGAGATGGTTACAGCTCTGCTTGGGCTCATATCTAGTGGAATTTATGAGGACTTTATGTAATGAGAGCATACGCTTTCTTCAAAACCTTTTAGCTTATTTGGAAATTGGCTGTAAAGAGTCCCTGCAGTAAATTTTAGACTGCACACACAAAAGGGCCCATTTAGCAAAACATGTAATTAGCAGGTTATTGCGGTGCTGGGTGTTTAGGAACAGGTTGTTTCTGTACAGTAAACTCAAGAGCTTCCCAGGACCCTCAAGTGGGACAGAAAGGCTTTCTCACCATCCACTGCACTGTCCTTTTTAAATGAACAATACATGCATTCTGCTTCACGTGGGAGAAAACCACGTCACTCAACTATAATGAGCCAATTCACCACAACCAAAATAGCAACAGCAAATTCATCTAACCTTTCAGTGTGCGAATGCATTTTCAAAGTGCACTTAGGAGTCCCAATCAAGCCCACGTAGCAGTATATTTCATTACACTGCTTAGTCTCGGATGCACATTCCCAGACTTCGCTCAGCTGCACAAGTCAGCAAACATACAACACACCAGGACCACGCCACAGAGTGCATGTGCTTGCCTCTGCGTTTTATTCACAGAAGGAAACAACAGCGTGCAATGAGCGATCCATCTCCATGCCAACATATGCTCGGAATATTCATGACACCCACTTTTAATGCTCTCCTCCATCTTTAACGGCGACCTTGTAGTGCTGCTCTTTCGGGTCGTTCATCTCACCGTGGCAGCCACTCCAAGGTTCACGGCTCACAGGCCGCAACTAATCTCCACATTCACCCACACATGAAAATGTATCTGTCTGGCCTCCTGTCCCCGGGCCTCCGCCATCCCACAGGGGGCTTCAAGTAGCTCTGTCAGGGCCCAGGGCCTTCATGCTTTCCTTCCCTCCCTCCCTCTTCTTCTCCTCCTCCTCCTTTTCCTCCAGGCACTGCCAGCAAGCAAGAAGACCACACAGCAGGCTGAAGGCAGACATACACTGGCCTCAAATCAGCAGCTTCCTTTTGTTTTTAAACCCTCTAAGAATCTGCCCAGACGCATACAAGCCTGTTCTGTCATTGTGGCTATAGAGTGGCCCTTCTATGAGGGGGGGGAAGAAGAAGAAGAAGAAGAAGAAGAAGAAGAAGAAGAAGAAGAAAAGAAAACACGACATGATACTAGAAACCATGGGAGTGACTGATCCAGCTTGTAATCTCAGGGAATTACCGGTTTCATCACTGACATTGAGAGTGCAGACTATGAGGATTTATTTAACAACTAAATGTGTTGGAATTATGAAAGAAAGGGAGGGTCCAGCAGCGTTTAGATAGCGATTGTGTGAAATGGTATAAACTCTTTGGGGGGGGGGGGGCCTTCAAGGCCTTTCTAATCAGACTATGAGCGAGTGCAGGGCAGCCGACTGGCTCCACAGCGTAAAGCCACAGACACAAACACTTCCAGGGCCACCACATCTGCCCCGTGGTGACACATCTACTGGGAGAGAAAACAACAATCCGGCCTCTCCAAAAATCCCGCAAAGCAGCATTTGTCTGCTCATTAAGTCACCGTGCTTTGGAACGAAGAAAGCTGCTTCCCGTCAAAAGGGAATTTTTTTTTTTTTTTTTTTTTTTTTTTTTTTTTCTTTTTTCCTTTTTTTTGTTTTTTTTTTGTAA
>VUQI01031633.1:0-17144 GCA_015106735.1 Paratilapia polleni
GGTACATGCCGTGCAGAGGCCTGTCCTTCCACAATAGTTCCTGTTCTTGGTCCTCTTCTTTCTCGGGTTTCTGCTGCCTGAGGTATTCACTAAGCACATGATCAGTTGTGGCCATCTTCCTGATGTACTTGTGGATCTTTGTTGTTTCATCCTGGATAGTGGTTCTAACACTCACTAGTCCTCAGCCTCCTTCCTTCCGCTTAGCATACAGTCTCAAGGTGCTGGATTTGGGGTGAAACCCTCCATACATCGTAAGGAGCTTTCTTGTCTTGATGTCAGTGGCTTCTATCTCCTCCTTTTGCCAGCTTATTATCCCAGTGGGGTATCTGATGACCGGCAGGGCGTAGGTGTTGATTGCCCGGATCTTGTTCTTCCCATTCAGCTGACTTTTCAGGACTTGCCTTACCCTCTGCGGGTATTTGGCGGTTGCAGTTTTCCTAGTGGCCTCTTCATGGTTCCCATGAAGAGAAGGTTGCCTGTGTTCCATGGTACTTATAGCTATCCTCTCTCTCTCTCTCTTTATATATATATATATATATATATATATCCTGATGATCCTGATGTGAAGGGACTGTTTGTTCCACAGTTCCACAGCAGAGTTAAAGTTCAGGGACGTAAAGAAGCACCAACCTGTGCAATGACTTGAAAACAAAGAACAAAATCTTAAAATCTTACCAAAGTTTATGTGATCAGGCTGCTGCGGGACTTTCCCTCTTTCCACTCGATGTGTTCATATGCCACTACTGGATGTTATTAACTTTTGCCTTCTCTCTCTAATAGCTCATGTTTTGTCCTTGTCTCTCTATGCCCTTCTTTTTTATCTTCTCTTTACTTTCACCATTTTTTTAGTCTAAAATCTCAGTTGCAGTGGTTTCCAACAAAACTGCACAACTTAACATAAAGATTTTGACAGATATGGATGTCAGTACAAATGTGTATATATACATGGCCCTCAGTATAAATTAAACACTTAAAAATGAAAAGAAAAAGTACAATTTTAAGTGTAAAAACCTTTTTATTTTATTAAACTCAGTCTAGACTGTTAGCATTTTTATGAAACAACCTTTTTGTCCACAGGTGTTTTCTAATATTATTTAAGAGCAAATTGATTGATGGAGTATGTAGAAAATGAGGAGTCTGTCACATAATATCAACAGATATCAGCTCTGTAATGCTACAGAATAGCAATTAAATGCTTCTCCTGACTCAGATAATTGAAATATCTTGTTCATTGTGATAAACTGTTTACCCTTGTCACATATTTGGTACTGTCCAGATTTGTCCTTTAGGGGGCAGTAAAACTCTTTCCCTTAATTTCTACAGCTTACTTTTCTCTCTGGCACAAGCTGCTGTGATTTGAATAATGTAATCAAGTGAAGATGTTTAAACAGGAACCGGATACAAAGCAATAATATCTCTCAGACAATCAAGTTAATTTATGTATGAATATATCAATTAATTTGCAGACAAAGAAGTTGCTGTGACAGACGTTTTTCCTGTAACTGAGTGATGAAAGACTCATACACTCTTATTTTACTGTACATTAGTAGCAGATGAATCGTTTTAAATCAGTTTTAATATCCCTTCAATGTAGACTTTGCTTCCACTCCAAAGTAAAGACAGTAAACTCTTAATTTATAATAGAAGACAAAGAAACAAGTAAAGTAAAGTGACACACTGACAGCAGATTTGTTTCTACTAACATCATCCAAAACCAAGAGGGAGATGAACAAAAAAGGATACAAGAAGCTGAGCTAAAGATGATGGTAATCATGGGAGAAAAGGGGGCGTCATCATTATGTAATTCCCTCCCGTCCCGGCCCACCTGTTGCTCGGGATGGACGGCTGGCAGCTTCAGAGCTCGAAGCACAATTGTGTGAAAAGTGAGAGTGTTGGCGTCATCGTCACCGTTTTCAGCTCAGTTCCTGGAGAATATGCACAGTTGGTGTGGAGGAGAGTTTGCCACCTCCACAGTATTGTGCTGAGGACAGGCAACCACAGATTGTTGGACAGCATGGCAGTTAATACAGGTCACTGCTGATCTGTCTTTTTGTGCATTTCATGTCTTTTTCCAACTTTAATCAATTTCTATACTGAAATTTACTGCATCAGCATGTGCGAGATAGCAAGTAGTGTTGGGAAATCACCTCAATACCGATGTTACTTTTATTTTTACTCTCTTGAAACGTGAAGTATGGCTCACAGTTCAGCAGCAGATGTTTAATCCACTGTGTTGCTTTGAGAATACTTTGTCTTTGAAAAGTGTGATCAAAAATGCTTCAGGAAGACCTTTTAGTAAGCAGCAGACCCCCAGTATATGAACATTTTTTTTCTACGGAAACAAATTAATTAAGTTGTCGTTTCAGAATAAATTGACATACAGTATAATCCTTCAAATGGCAGCAAAAAGTATTTGGACACTAGATCTGATTATCCATCCTTATATGATGGAGTACATCTGTGTGAACTTTATACACTGACTATAAATTACCTCAAAAAGGCTTCTTTAAAAGGAAACTGCAAGAATTATAAAGAGAAGTGTAATGAAGATGACATTACTCAGTCAGAAGCAGAAGCAGATGATCACACAGCAGGACAATCCGAATCAAACCAGCCACCTGTTGAAGGAATATCATAACCCTGGGGAAAATGACCCTCCCAGAGCCCTCATTCTAATCCAGTGGAGCACCTGTGTGATGTCCCGTGTATAGGGGTTTATAAAGAAAAATTTCTGGGGAAGGATAAACTACAGAAAAAGCAGGGTCTGCTTTAATAAGGGTACTTATCTCTCTTCTCCTTGATATCAAATACTTCCAAAATAAATGCATCTACTTTTTATACTTTTCTTCTCAGCTGACTTAAAGATATGCATAACTGTAAACCTGGTCCGACCAATATTTATATATCAGGAAAAAAAAAAATCTGTTTCAAATCTTTCTCCTCACAATCAAATATCTCGTATCAGGGAGTAGCTACCACAAAGGAGGTCAGTAATCTTCAGGAGTTCGTACAGTAATTCCAGTATTTCAGGCTAAAAATGTTTATATTTGAATAATTTCAGACCAAAGGCGGCACGGTGGTGCGGTAGTTAGCACTGTAATCTCACAGCAAGAAGGTCCCAGATTCAAATCCAGGCTGGGGCCTTCCTATGTTCTCCCCGTGTTTGCGTGGATTGTCGCCCACAGTCCAAAGACGTGCATGGGGTTATTGGTGATTCTAAACTGGACTTAAGTGTGAACGTGAATGGTTGTCTGTAGCTCTGTGTCAGTCCTATGATAGACCGTTGACCTGTCCAGAGTGTACCCCGCCTCTCGCCCTATGACAGCTGGGATAGGCTGCAGCTCCCCGGCAACCCTGAATTGGATAAGCGGAAGAAAAATGGGTGAAAGAATAACTTCAGGCCAAAACTATTTTAGTCCTGGTAAAACAACAAGTGGAGCTTTATGTAAGGATTAAAATTAATTTAAATAAAATGCAAATTTTTTAACTGAATACATTATAATAATTACAAGGACCAGTATTTTGGTGACAAACCAAGATTTTTAAAGGAGAGTGTGAGGAGCTTTCATGGGGACTGAAATTCATAACTCATTTTTAAATAGTCTTCAGTGATTTCAGAGTATTTCATATTTCATACAGCATTCTTTAAGAAATAAATAAATCGAGGCTCACAGTTCACAAATTAGTTCATAATGACGCTTCTTTTTTTCCAGAATATATTTTGCCATACTCCAAAAAAGCAAACACTTTTCTTGCCTTCGCATTTAGCGTCATCTGGAAGCCTGTACATGCTGATTAGCACTATCTTACAGAGACTTCCGCTCATTACGTTATGTCGCCTACTTTATGAAAGTGGCGGCCTGTTGAGCTTTTAAAAGACACTAAATCCACGAACAGTGACAAGAAGCACCTACAACCTTCGCATCTTCGTGTTTAATTCATCTTTATGGGCACTGATTCATGCAGTTCCAGCGATAATATGTTAAATAATAAAATATAACATTTTATTAGTGTAACATTTTGCTGCTTGACCAGCTGGTTTTGTTGATGGGGGAGGTCTGGTTTGGAAAATGTAATCATGGGCTAATCCCCTCGCATGCGTATGAGAACTGGAGCCAAAAGGAAGGCTCAAAAACCAAACCGCCATCTGTCCACGAGACACAGTTTGTTCCGACGAGAACAAGGCAGCGCATCGCCTTTTACGCACAGCACTGCGGCGGAATTGCAGCCGAGTCCGAGCAGCTCTTTGTCACCTTGTGGTGCTCCAGCGTGCCCCACAAGATTTCGTTTGACTTAAAGTTTTTTACGCGTCGTATTCACTTTTTCAGACCTGTAAAGTTTGCGGACTTCTCACTTCTGTCGCGCGTAAAACCAGGCTGGTGCGTCGAGAACATCGCAGAGCCTTTTTATTCCTCAGATATTTGAGCAGTTTAAACAAAATGGAAAACTTCACATCAGCTCCAGAGCGGAATCGCACTTTAGGAATATGGGTGGAGTACAGCATTCAGTACAAACTGATAAGCAGTTTTCTGCTTTTCGTGATTTGTGCTCTAGGAATTGTTGGCAACGTTATGGTGATCCTGGTGGTGCTCACTACTAAACATATGAGGACTCCCACCAACTGCTACCTGGTGAGTCTGGCTGTGGCTGATCTGATGGTGCTCACAGCGGCTGGTTTGCCGGCTATCACGGACAGTATCTTTGCATCTTGGGTGTTTGGCAGGTATGGGTGCCTCTGCATCACCTACTTTCAGTACCTCGGGATCAACGCCTCCTCTTGCTCCATAACAGCTTTCACTATCGAGAGATACATCGCCATCTGTCACCCGATTAAAGCCCAGTTTCTGTGCACGTTGTCCCGCGCAAAAAAGATAATTTTATTCGTTTGGGCTTTCACTTCTCTTTACTGCGTGATGTGGTTTTACCTGTCAGACATCCAGGAAACGGTGTACGCCAACATCACTATCGTCACCTGCGGCTACAGAGTTCCCAGGAAGTTTTATCTACCCATTTACTTTTTTGATTTCGGCGTCTTTTTCGTGCTGCCGCTGTTGCTCTCCGCGATTCTGTACGGACTCATCGCCAGGATCCTCTTCCTCAACCCGCTGCCCTCCGACCCGAAAGACAAGAAGAAGAATGGGCACAACAACCACACCATCAACAAGACCACCAGTTGTAAAAACTCCCGACACTCCAGCTCCACCGCGACCTCCCGCAGACAGGTGGGTGGTGTGAGAGCGTGGAGAGGATGAGATCCAGGATGTTTTCACTCTACTCAGTCAGCAAGATGCTGCAATTTATTCCTACAGTGTGCCTTAAAATAATGGGAATACAAACAGCTGATGACTGACTTTAATAAAATAAATAAGTAAAGCAGGTCACATTTTGCAGATAAAATATTAAACACTTCCAATTAGCTTCTGATTGAATGCACCACTCTCTCTTTTGATTTTAATTATTTATAATTAAATAAACAAAATGGAAAAGGGGGACATTGAAGCAAAAATGCAACGAATTACATGCATACAGTAATTATTTTCAAATAATTAGCATTGGAAGTAGTTGTCATTGTCTTGTGATAAAGTATTTTTTCACTTTTCTTCATTAAAAATAACGTTATTAGTGACAATAGAATTTAAATTACATGGTTGCATGTGCATTTTTGACTTTCTTGGGCAAATAATCCGTGATTATTTTCTAGATTCATTTGATATAAGGTCTATATAATGTTATACTTGAGGTTTACAAACTGAAATATATTATTTTGTTGGGAGTACAGTCCAAAACCCAAAGATGGGCTACTTTTTCTAGTATTACAAGCACAAAGAAACAAACAAATAAATTAGCATTCTCATAAAAAAAAGAACTAAAGAAACATGGCCAAATTAGTTCCTGTCCTGGCAAACAAACAAACAAAAACTCATCACATCATAATTACAGATTCTGATTTTTTTCCACCCCATGAAGATAACCCCTTCATGTCTTAGAAGTACCTCTACACCACTGGCTTATATGCACAGAAAATTAATATGCAAATTGAACCACACCTCCCACCTTAGCCTCTGCACCTGCAAGCCTCACTCAGAAGTGCTCTGGAGAGAATGAAAGAGACAGCACTGGCCCTCCCTGCAGAGGTGTGTGTTGTGTTCAGGGGGACAGGGAAAACCCAGTGCTTAATTTAAAAATCACTGGGTTAGAAACACAGAGTGGGTGCTTGTCCGACGGGTCAGGGGAGAATTAAAAAAAAACAAAAAAAAACAAAGAGAGACAACAAATGAAAAAATCCACAATGAGTGGAGCACATCAGCTGTCAAAACTAAGCAAAATTGCAATCACAAACAAAGCATTTAGACTGACTAACACTTCTTGAGAAGCTTTTATTCCACTTACAGTGATCCTGTGAGTTTTCACCATCTCAAGTGATGTGATCTTCATTTCAACTGCCTCTCCTCTCATCTTCTCCCTGTTCGACTATTTCACTGTGACACACACACACACACACACAGACACACGCAAACAAATTATGAAACAATAAGCAGCAAAACAGCAGTAGGGACTCTACTGAGCTGAAATGGGGCAAGTCCACATACACAACATAAACCTTTGCCGTGTTAGAGAAACCTTATTCTCAACTGCCAGCCCTCACAAGTCAGCCCCACCCCACAATTTAAAGGGACTGGTTCCTTACTTTTAAAATGCAAGAAAGCATGGCTGTTTGAATCTGTTCATACCGTGTAATTACAAGGTGAATATATTTACTGCTTAATTCTAGCCTTTAAGAACACCATATGGGACGTAGTACCAAAGCTAAAAAAATCTTGCTTTATATATTTAATATAATGTATATATTAAAGGGGTCTTTAATGCTGGGTTCATCATTAAATACCCCTTTAAATGCTGGGTTCAGACTACACAATATTAGCCCAATTACGGCCCTATTCTGGACAACACATGGTGTTGTTTAAGGGGTGTCCACGCAGGAAGAGACTTGCAGTGATTCAGCGACCAGAGACCATGCAAAGTCAGTGAAATTCAGTTAACTGTAGTGACGACAGGTGAAACAACCAGTAGCGACCAATAGTAGGCGTGTTTCAAGCTAAACTTGTCAACTTAGAGGCAAGCGATGGAAGCGACTACCAGTGGGATTGAACTGGTGGAACTGTGAAATCGAGCAGACAGCTGGTATCATATACTCTCCTTCAGTCCCCATTTCTTTTTCATATTCTTTTCTGGAAATCACTCACTAGCACCAGAGTCGATCTAAGGGAGCCATTCCACTTCCTATAAATTCCACTGTATGGAACTTGGCTGCAGTTCAGCCAGAGGTGCAGCAGAGGGCGCTCACAAGCCCTCAGTGAATAGGAGTAAATGGACCTAAACAGGAAGATAATTTTAGACAAAAAATAGCTTACATATTATTTTAGCTTTTTTTTTTTATTTGTACAATACTATATAATACAATATGAATAATGCATCAGAATTGAAATAAAGCAAAATTTATGTCCTTTAGATTTTCTTACAGAGATGAACTCAAACTCATACTATTCTGCAATTGCACGATTGGTCCTTTAATGATTTAGAACAGGATACGCTCCCTTGATGGCACCCGTTAACGTTAATTTGATGTTAGAAGTGTAGTTAAACTGCAACAGAAACTAACGTGTGTATAAGAAGCATCAGGTTGTCGTGGTTGTAGGGGATGCTATCAGGAGGCTGCTAGAAATACTCAGCTGCTGCTGGCTTCAAGCCAGAAATCAAAAGGGCGTAGGCCAAAAGTGGCTCATGGAGCTGTGATGTCCCTGAGACTCACGGAAAGATATTTTACTACAGTCAAAATGGAACTACATTTATTGTCTCAACCCCTTCTATCCAAAGCACGATGAAAATAGCCAGAAGAAAAAATGCTCACAGCACAAATTTTACATTTTTGGGCTACAGCTCCATAGGGCCCCATTCATTCTTGATGATGCTGTGAGCACCCCTGTGAAACCAGAAGTTCAGACAGTGAGAAGTCTTGAGTGTTTAGAAGTTTTCTTCTAGCAACTCCTTCCACATCATGCTCAACGTGAAAGACAGCAAGCAGTTGGGTAGCAATGTGTAGTCCACATAAAAGATATCTATCTTGCTAAATACTGTAGC
This sequence comes from Paratilapia polleni, assembly GCA_015106735.1. NCBI lineage: Eukaryota > Metazoa > Chordata > Actinopteri > Cichliformes > Cichlidae > Paratilapia > Paratilapia polleni. The sequence goes on from VUQI01031633.1 coordinate 8,140, forward strand.
AGTAGCTGTCCCTATTAGAGAGTTGCTGCCGTAGCAGTTCTCATATTTCTCTTTGTTGCCCACTGTAGGTGACCAAGATGCTGGCAGTGGTGGTGATCCTCTTCGCGGTGCTCTGGATGCCGTACCGCACTCTTGTGGTGGTCAACTCCTTCCTGGACCCGGCCTACCTGGACAACTGGTTCCTGCTTTTCTGCAGGATCTGCATCTACCTCAACAGCGCCATCAACCCTGTCATCTACAACGCCATGTCTCAGAAGTTTCGTGCTGCTTTCCGCAAGATCTGCCGCTGTGGGAGGAAAGGCTCAGATAAACCCGCCACCTACAGCGTGGCCCTCACCTACAGCGCTGTGAAGGATACATCGATGGTGGAAAGCACTGATCACTTCACAACCGAGCTGGAGGAGCTCACTGTCACTGATGAGCTGCTGTCTGATCAGAAAATGATGTTCCCAGATCCCTGTGTGTATGGAAAGGTGAACTTCAGTGATGATTGAGTTTTTTTTTTTAGACAATTTTCCTGAGTCAGTCAAGAATTAAAGACTTTGAAAATGTTGCTTAATGGAGTCTGTTAAGTGGACGTATTGTTTTCTGAGTGCTTGCTCACCTTTCAAAGCCAGGCTGCTGTAGCTAGAGATGTAAACACAGACTGCAGCCAGTGACGCGTAATGAGCACAAAGCCCAAAATACTCTTCGTCAGGTGGGATCCCGGACATTGTAAAGCCATCAACACTGACAGATAACCACTCTTATCACACAGCTGTTGTCTTATCTTTCCCATACAATATAAGGTGTATGAGTCAACAACCCATGAATGCAAATGACAACACCATTCCCACTTCAAATACACGGTGTTGCGTTATAACTCAGACCAGCACAGCCTTGAAGCTTCAACCTTAGCATTTTGGCCATCTGCATGTTGTTTTTTTTTTTGGAGCCAAAGGTTACCATATTTGGACAAGAGGATGGAGCGCCAACTTATCAGCTAGCGCTAGCACATTTTGTTAGCAAGATGAATCCATAAAGTGTACAGGTGCAGTGGGCAGACACACATATCCACTAATCAGTGCTAAGTTACAGGTGAATTAAACACTCAAGTTTTACTCACCAAAACTGCAGCAAATACTTCTTGGATTGTCTGTATCTCACAGTAATCCATAGCATTTGTCATATAATTCTTTTAAAAAGAAAAACAAGCACCAACACAATAAACACAGTCAACAGGTCCAGGTCAGGGACTCAAATTAGTGGTGGTAAGGCGTAGCTATTAGCCTACCAGCTAAGTCTAGCATGTTATTGTGTGCTATGTGCAAGTGTTAATTTGTCAGCACTGAGCTTCCAGCTTTTTGTGATGCCCCCAAATGGCCAAAGATATATAAAAATAATAGGTGTCAATTTCTTTTATTAATCAACATCTCTGCTGTAATACTGGTGATTGTGAATACTGCATATGATTTACTTCATGCAGTATTTTGACCTTCTCAGACAGCTAAATTAGCTGCATTCAACATATTAATGTATCCAACTACAGCTCTTATCCAACTCATCATTTAATAGACATCATCGTGACACTAATTTTCATTCACTTTGGCAGCATTCATATGTGAGGTTTACCTCAAGAGCATACATGAAAAGATAAATGCAACATTTCTCTCCAATAAATGTAAATTCTGTCACGTCAAGTATCTCAGCTGTCAAGGAGACATTTTCACTTAAATGCTAATTTATCACCATCGCCAGGAATAAAGTGCATGAGTGGAATTTCAAAAAGGCTCCATACAATTTCTCTGGAGTGTAAATAATGTTTTGATGTGAGCCTAGCCCCTTGTGTTCAGATGATCCAGATCTGCCATCAGCTCCAGACTCAGAGGTGAGAATGGCTATAAAACACCTCAGAAAGAAGACATTAGCCTTTGGCCAGTTCCCTGATGAAGACCTGTCATACCACCATAAAGGTACAACGGCTGTTTCTGTTAGCTTGCCCTGTGTGTGCCTCTGTGTCCTTTAAGTGGCTGACATCATAGAAAAACTGTATTTTTTCCAGGGTGACTCATTTCAAGAATTAGTTCACCAAAATTACAAAACACACAATTCAGTATTTACCACAAATAGTGTCTATGTACATTTTAGGTCTATGTACTAAATCTTTTATAGACAGCCTATCTCTTAGATATCACTAGATACACATTAGAAACCATTATAAACCCTGTCACAATGAAGGTACACTGATCAGCCACAACATTAAACCACCTGCCTTCCATGGATCCTTTATTGAGATCTGGTGAGTTTGGATGACGGGTCAATACCTTTGGGTTTTTGTGATGTTTCTTGAGCCGTTGCAGTTATTGAGGTGTGACAATTAAATTAAATAAAATTTTATTTATATAGCACCAAATCACAACAACAGTTGCTTCAAGGCTCTTTATATTGTGGGGTAAAGTCCCTACAGTATTAGAGAGAAGATCCCAACAGTCAGGCGACCCCTTATAAGCAAGCACTTGGCAACAGTGGGAAGGAAAAACTGCCTTTTAACAGGAAGAAACCTCCAGCAGAACCAGGTTCAGGGAGGGGCAGCCATCTGCCGTGACCGGTTGGGGGTGAGGGGAAACAGAAGAGAGCTGAGGGAGACAGCCCCCAGGGAAGCCCCCAGCAGCCTAGACCTATTGCAGCGTAACTAAGGGATGGCTCAGGGTCACCTGATCCAGTCCTAACTATAAGCTTTAAGCTCCATGAGCTCCCAAATCCTGGTTCCACTTGGAAGCTGGTTCCACAGAAGAGGGGCCTGCCTGCGCGAGGCAAGCTGGAATTGGAGAACGTTTGCCTTCAAAGTAAAAGTTGTACCTTAGCACTGCAGCTAACACATTTCAAAAGGCGCAACTTTTACTATTTACTCTATTTCCAGTTTGTTTTGCAATTTTCACAGTTTCACTACCACTTGGAGAGTAGTTAGCAAGTGTTTGTAGACAAGTCCGCGTCTTTCATGCAAACTACAGGCAACCGTGGCAACCTGCTAGCAACAAAAACAAAACTAAGGAGGGTTTTGCCAATCAGTTGGGGAAATACACATTTTTCTCTAGCAACTGGTGGTTGCCAGGTGGTTGTGGACTGGTTTGTAGACCCGCATGACTGGGGCCTTATTCACTTGACCCTACAGTGACACCATGATTGTCACACAAGCAAAATGGCGGTCAAGTTAATGTCACATGGTTAGTGGTCAAGTGTCTGCAAAACCTCAGTATCCTTAATTATGTTGCTAACATGAGCAGACATGTACAAAATTTTACCAGATCATAATGCAAATGAAAAAGTCAGAGTATCATTTAAATTACCTTCGCAAGTCATGCAAATGTTTTTTGGGGGTTTTTAAAAATATATATTTCACTTAAATCAAAGAATATTAACCTCATACTCACACTAGAGGAAAAGACAATGGATCATCAATTCAATAGGACTCATTATCTAATACTTTTTTTTTAAGTCATGGAGGAAAAATTGAACATCTGTGTTTTTTGAAAAGAAGTGTGGTTAGTGGTAATGCTTGCTAAGCTTCAGAGTACTCTCAGTAAGTTTTAACTATTTATGTGACTGAAAGCAGTGTAGATACTGTCAGCAGTAGGTGAAAAAAATCCTGGGATTTGGGTTTGCTGACCTTTTAAGGAAGATCTTCACATATAATCTTCACAATAATTTCTTGTGTACGCAGACATCCACTGGATTCAGAAATCTGAGACTCGGTAAGCCGGCCGTAAGGACTGACCTGCACGAAACAGGTTTTCTGTTTTTCTTGTAACGTGGCTCAAAGCAAAATCCACAAAGTTAGCTACTGTGTATCTGCAATCAATGTCAGTGTGTTTACCAAGCAGCCGTAACACCACCTGTAATGATCTGACATGTTTTGTGGGACTGTGGCATGCTGCGTGGGGTTAGAAGAAAAGGCAGACTGTAATGTATTTGAAGTGCAAAACAAGAAAAGATCTTTACTGTACACTCAAACAAGAGAGATAGAAGCCAGCATTTCCTCCAGAGTATTCATACAATAACAGTTTTTTGTGTCATTACTATTTTGTGCATTCTGCCATTAACTGTGTGCAGTCATTTGATGTAAACTTTACCTCAATAAGTGGTACTAAAATGATTTTAAACATCATCCTGTAATCAGTCAAAAAAGACGTTACTCTGCCACCAACTGACAGGTGATTTCTGAGAACCGCAGAGGCGAATCACTACAGCAATTACCCATTAGCAACAAGGATACAATCAAAAACTGTAGATTACCACTTAAAATCATACTCCTTGTGTGACAGCATATAATTATCAGGCAGCCAGCGGGATGCAGGCCGGGAATTAGATGAATCACATTAGTGTCCCTCTGGAAGCGAAACAAAAGTGCATAGGCTGGATTTAGCTTAATCAAGTGTCAAAACATTCAAGGTGCAGGGCGTGCAACGTTAGAGAGAACGAGGAATAAATACACTAAAAAATACACTAAATACACTAAAATACACAATAAAGATAAAACAATGAAAATAAGAAAAGATGAGCAGCAAAGGAAACATTTGCAGGTAAATGCAGAGATAAGAAACTTTCTGGCTCATTAACTCTGAAATGATTGCATTTCAGCACAATAAAAAGAGGTTGTTCTTTGATAATGGAGCTGTAATGTACGTTATAACAATCTGGACAGAGAAAGCAACAAAGACAAGGGGTGGTGTAAATGTAGCTCTCTTGCTACAAGCGAGCAGCCTTCAGCTTTTATGAATAATTACATGTGGAAGAAAACTAACTTCACAGAATGGCTGTTCAAAGAGAAGTCACTTTTTCTCAAAAGACTGTCATGGGGAAAAAAATAATATGAAAAAATAATATAATAATATTTTTTTTATCAAACAGCTTCAGTCTTGAAACATGGGTTGTAAAGCCTTTAGCCCAAAATTTAGATAGACGCTGAAAGGACCAAAACCTGTAATAAATTCACTACCAAGTATTGCTTACTGCTTGTGTCCAAAGCCTGATTTGTTACACTGTTATACTGATACCTGGGGTCAACCATCCAAAGCAACGGACAGTGCACAAGAGAGGTGAAGAAGAGAGTGCAGGCAGGGTGGAGTGGGTGGAGACGAGTGTCAGAGGTGATTTGTGACAGAAGCATAGCAGCAAGACTGAAAGGGAAGGTTTATGAGACTGTAATGAGACCGGCTATGATGTATGGTTTGGAGACAGTGGCACTAACAAAAAGACAAGAGGCCGAGCTGCAGGTGGCAGAGCTGAAGATGCTCAGATTTTCACTGGGAGTGACCAGAATGGACAGGATTAGAAATGAGTACATCAGAGGGACAGTTCAGGTTGAGCAGTTTGGAGACAAAGTTAGAGAAGCAAGGCTGAGATGGCTTGGACATGTACAGATGAGGGATAGTGGAAATATTGGGCAAAAGATGTTGAAGATGAGCTGCCACGCAGGAGGAAAAGAGGAAGACCACAGAGAAGGTTCATGGATGTAGTGAAGGAGGACATGCAGAGGGTTGGTGTAACAGAGGAGGATGCTGGGATAGGGTGAGATGGAGGCAGATGATCTGCTGTGGCAACTCCTAAAGGGAGCAGCTGAAAGAAGAAGAATGCTAATATACTGTATAACACATCAGTGAGCCACAATAATAAATGTACAATATTGTACTTTATTACAATAAGTGTGAGCTTTCAATCAAAGAAACAAACACCATCTGGATACCTGAAAAAATATAAATAAATGTATTTAAATGAGGGATGTAGCCACCACGATGTCACATATTGGTTTCTGGAATCTGCATTTTGATGTTTCAGTTTTAGCTTTTTGGCTGCCACCATGTTGTTATTTTTGGGGGATTGTTTTTTTTTTTGTTGTTGGTTTTTTTGTGTTTGTTTCTTTGGTTTTTTTTTTTCAAACCAGAAGTTACCATATTTGGACGAGAAGGTTATCAGGTAAGGCTAGCAAGCTTGGGTAGCAAGCTGCATCCATAAATTGTATGCATAAATATACATACCTGTTAATTAGTAGCAGATTAATAAAATACTAGAATTTCACTGACAAAATAATTACACCACAGGCCATAGTATTTGTCTGTCAATTACATTAAAATGCTCTAAAAGGCACCAACAGCGCAAACACCGTAGAGAGGTCCAGTTCGGTGACTCAAATTAGCACAGGTGAGGCCTCGCAGACAGCAGCTGGCTACACCTAAGTTTAAGCCTTAACAGTATCCAAAAAAGTCATTATATAAAACCTATCCATAGAGCCCAAAATCATTTTTGTAGTAGGCTGTAAACATGCTTTTTAATACTGTAAAGCTGGACATTTTAACGTTTTCTTTTTCTCTTTTTAAGAAAGCCCCAAAGATGAATTAGTACACAGCCAAAAATAGTCCCCAGCAAATCTTTATTAAAAACTACAAATCCCAGGTCTTTTCCAGAAGGCCTTATTGGAAAAAAAAAATGATGTCTAAGGATTTTAGGACTACTAGGTAAAGAAAACAAAAAGCTTTTCCTTGCATCTTTTTATTGTAGTCTTTGGGATATGTTGGCATAAAGATAAATAAATAACCTCTACAACTTTATCCCTTAAGGATGCCTTAGTAAGCAGTGTTGAACAATCAAATTACTAAGTAGCCTTTATAAACATGAGTATGTAGAATCTGTAGGCAAGATTTTTGGTTTCTGTTTGTAGTCTGTATTTTATTGACCAATCGTCTCTGAGCAGGCTGTAGATTGCAGATTAAAAAAATCCCCCTGAAAAGCAAAAGAGGGAGAGTATTTTCTGAAATGCAATCTCAAAGCCTTCAGCTGATGTCTGCAGACAATTTCCCTTTTTATTTCCTTTTTGTAAATTTATCTACATTCATAAACAATGACAGAAAACAGGAAGTCTTGGCCCAGATATCTACCGGCTTCACTGAAAGACTATCAGACGACAGTCGATGGGTTTTCAGATTGGTTATTTTGTGCAATGTGAAAGAGGCAAAGCTACAGAAAATCATCACTGTACTCTGCAGCTCCCTTAACCTCCTGAGACCCTGTGTCCTCATATGGGAATATTACATTTCGTCTTCTCTGCACCTTATACTTCTACTTTGTTAAGCAATGTTGGCTTTATTGTGTTATGCTGTAAAATAAACCCATTGTCCCTATATGAGGACATACTTAAAAAAAAAGAAGAAGTAAGTAACAACTATGTAGCAAAGTAACAACTTCCTGTTCAAAGATGAAGCTTAGTTTATACCAGTTCCAGCTAATCTCAAATAATTAGGAGAAATTAAAAACGCTTCTCAAACAAGAGTTTGGGCCTCAGGAGGTTAAAACTCTACCGAGCACAAAAGAATCGTTCAGCTGTCATTTATTTACAGCTGGCTCATGAACACAATGGGTCATTTAGCAGCTAAAGAGCCAAATATTTTTATCAGGAGCTGGTGGAGAGCAAAGAAAAGTGAATATTGGATTTCACTAGATGGCCAGAGAGACAGCTACAAATGACTGTTAATGCTGTTCTATATTTGCTGGATGTGTAAATAAGTAACATATGAACCCCATTAAGTCAGTATGTTATTGCTTTACAACCCATTTCAGCTGTCAGCCAGCTCCAGGCACAAAAACCTGATGCATTTCAGCTCAAAATGTACTCAGAAATGATTAGCAATGACAAACTTGATAACAATGCTTTTCCCCTTTTTTTTCTGTACATTCCAGCTTACTGAGAATCTGCATGCAAGAAACCACCTAATGGGAAAGAGCTGCACTATAACTTGCTTTTGGTAATCTGTGGGAAAAAACAAAGAGTACAAAATGACAAGTTGTGGTTTTACTGGGGAGTGTGGGCTGCCCAGCTCCTGATCAGGTGCTGTTTCCAGTCTTTAAGCTGAGTTAAACTTACTGACTGCTTCATTATGGTGGTATTGAGCTTCTCATTCACCTTTTTGTTAAGAACATGTTCGAGCTTGTGTTCCCAAACACCGATCCATTCATACATCCATCCATTTGCTGCCGCTTATCCATGTCTGGGTTGCGAGGGCAACATTCTTAGCAGAGACACCCGGACCTCCATCTCCCTAGGCCACCTCCTCCAGCTCCTCTGGGGGGACAACAAGGCGTTCCCAAGCCAGCTGAGTGACCCTGAACAAAACATCGAACTATTCCTTAAATGTTAGTCTGTAAAATGGTTACAGTGCCCTATTACATGCTTTGAATAAGCTGGTTGGATCTCTGACAGTGTCTACAAGCTATAATTTTATGTGATTAAATAAACCATTAAAACATCAATAAAACTGAGTAATCTGTCTCGTTTCAAGTTGTTGACACTTTCTTTGGTGACGTAGCATTCGTCACCTGTGGACAGACGACTGCGCAGGTATGACATCAATGACTCCTTAATTACTTTCCATCCATGTATGATCCCATCAGGGAGGAGCTCTATTCATTACCAAAGAATGTGCAATCAACTCAGGACTAATTTACCTACATAAATCTCCTGCTGTGGAAGTATGCAGGTTTGTTTGTTTTAATTGCTTAATCATTTAAAAAGGTGCCAATTACACCTGCAGAGAAGTGCATTTTCATCATGAGGAGCTAAGCTTTAATCACAAACCAATTGTTTTTTCAAAACCTCTCAGATCTCCTCACAGTTAAGATGACAAATGAATGCTGTTACCATATTATATCAGTGTTGCGTCTGTTAAGGATACACTTGTACCTAAAGTGAAACTTGATTCTTGTTAACTTACTTTAATCCATAAGTTATTAACACTCTTTATTACCTATCACTGGATGTATTTGATGTGTTGCATATTGTGTAGCACAGTAATAATTTCATACACACCTGTACAAACTGAAAGATACTAATCTGACACACTGATAAAATTTTGCTTTTTAAATTTTTTTGCCTTTGCTAGATTGGTTCACAATGCACCAAATAGACTTCTTTTTTCTTTTTTTTTTTCCCATCATGTGTAAACACGTATGGGGGATCCTCCAAGAACCTGACCATC
>VUQI01031633.1:24499-37059 GCA_015106735.1 Paratilapia polleni
AAAAAAAGTAAAAAAAAAAAAAAAAAAAAAAGAAGTCTTAAAACTCATTGAAGAAAGAATAAGAACTCAGTTGTCGAAGGTGAACCTCAAACATTTCAATCCCCGGGACATTGTTCAAAGATCCATGTTTTTAGAAGGGTATTCAATACAGAAAGCACAGGTTCAATCAATGAGCCAGCGAATTTAATTAGTTGGAAAGAGGTAGCACCATGGCAGCAGAGATATGTCTAGTTAATATTTACATATGCTGGAAAGGTCTCAATAGATGTAACAGAAAGAAAAGAAATAGCCATTGATTGATTCATTCATTAAGTATTAAATTAAATACCAAGTATTTTCTAGTTTCAGCTTCTTAAGTGTAAAACAAAGACAATTCAAGTCCTTTCAAAATATCACCTTTGACATTTGGATAATTAATCAATAACTGTTAGTTTAGTATAGTTGTGATGCTACAAATAATGTTAAAAGCTGAAATGCTGACATAGCTTTTCTTTTTTTTTGTTTCACTCCTGCCCTGCGATAGACTGGCAACATGTCCAGGACGTATCCCGCTTTTTACGACAAATGGGATAGGCTCCAGCCCCCCACAACCCTGAACTGGATAAAGAGTTAAGAAAACAGATGGATGGATGAATGTTTCACTCCTTAAGCTTTGAATGGCAGAGCTCTTCAATCATTCGCTGTCACTGAACTGCAAAATGCATATTTGCCAAGGTCTGATTTATAAAGCTGGGTATATGCCCAGTTCTGTTTATAAATGTCAGCCATTGTGAAAGAGGGAGCATGTGCACAAGCCTGATTTCCACTCCCACTGTTTCCATATTGTCAGTGTAGCTGCACCAATGCTCATAACATCTGTCAATGCGAAGAACTGCAAAGACAAACAGCCATTTCAGCCGTATCAATGAGTTTCTCCAGCAGCAGCCAAACAGCTTTCATTAGGCACGTAAACCTGTAACTCATCATTTGAAGTGACATCCCTGTCATCAGTATCAAATACCAAAATTGTTAAATTATTGAAAACGGTTTACCTAAATGATTTCCATCTTTGGGGGAAAAAACTGAACCTAAGGTTATACCTGCCATTGTGTATTTAATCTCCTTATATCAGCCACAGCTGACTCTAGAAATGCTAGGCACTGCTGTAATGTTTGCATTAGGTGAGCACATCTTATCATTTATAAATGCCAGTTTGTGCCAATATGCCTGTGTAAGAGTGTACATATCCTTTTCATGTGTACACACTGTTTATACATCTGACCCCTGTTGTTGCTGACCTGAGCTTTCATTGTTCCATTGCTGCTGAAAGACAGGTCATCTTTCACGCTTACAATCTGATTAGCCACTTCCTGCATGCTTAGATTTCCTATCCGACACCAGGACATTTCAAAAACATAAAAATAGTAATAGTAAATACTGAGTTATAGATTTCAAATCTCTTAAAAACACTGATCACTCTGAAATTAATTATCTAAGTATATCTATTACATATAAGCAATACCTATAAGCAATATACATATGTATACAGTCTCTTGAAAAAGTATTCATACCCCTTGAACTTTTCCACATTTTGTCAAGTTACAACCACAAACTTAAATGTATTTATTGGGTTATAGGTTTATAGGGTTAGTCACACTATAGAGCGTGACGATAATTAGTAGAGGGGGCAAAAACTGCACCATTGTGTGCTGGCAATTCTTGTGGAAGTGTCATTTATAAAGATTTTAAGACCCATCTAGGGTTTGTTGGTTCAAAATGGGCCTTTGAGAGTGACACATAAGCATAGTTGGTATAATTATAGTTGGTATGGTTATAAGGAAAGAGTCTAAGCTTCCTTATTTAATAGCTATTTTTATTTCTTTCCTTATTTTTGGCAATAGACAGTCGAACCCTCTTTTTTATTTGCAGGGAAACCCCTCCCATTCAAAATGAATTTAAGACAATTTAACATTTAACGCCTTTTATTAGAAAATAAGTATTTATAACATTTTCAGACTTTTTAAGGACTCTTCCTCACACTGCTTGAAAGATCCAAATCTATATACTTATTGCTGGTTTGGCACTGTCATTTCTAGTGCATTACAAGGCTGATTTTTCATTCTCAAACATGCACATTTTGAGTCAATTTTCCCCCTGGGCCTCATTGTGACTCATTGAGGTAATTTCTGAAAATATCACCAAAGATCCATCTGCACTCCAAAATTGGATGATGTATTTCAAACAGAAAGGGGCAGATTGGTAAAACTGTGCCTTGTTAACAAAAGAGAAATGAAGAAGTCACGGCTGTCAAAGTGCTCCAGATGCTGTCGTTTTAAAATGAGAAGAGACAGATGAGGAGATAAATTAAATAAAGCAAGAGAGTGAAAGAGATGAGGCTCTAGAAAAGGGCACAATCTCAACACATCAGTGAGTAACTGAGCTAACAGATGCAATATGCAGCAGTCTTCACACTTAGATGTGTTATCCAGACCAATTTAAAATGTTTACATAGAAAGCAGATAATCAGTAAGTTGATGATCATGTTTTTAAACAATTTTCATAGATTGTTTTGTGTCCCTGCTCTCATTAATTTTTCTAGCAGCCAATTAAAACATTCTCTTGTCTATCCACTGAAGGACTGAAGCAGCAGCAGCATTAATAGCTGCTGGAATTCATAATTCTGCTTAAGCTGTCTTGTTTCATTACAAAGGTTGAGTTCCACATCATTTCCATATATTGTGATTAATAATTCATATGTCTTGGGAGAAACTGTACACATAGTTGCATAGTTGATAGCTGATTTTAATACAGGTGATTTTTACAAAACAAAAACAACATTTTCTGCAAAAAGATAGCTTGTCTGTTTGGATTTGAAACCTTAATGTTCCCTTTGACCCCTGACTGTGGTATCAGCAGGCAGAGGCTGCTGGCTAACCATCGTCCCAGTTTCTGCCTCTCACACACAGCTGGAGGTTGTTTTAACATTAACAGGCCTGATAAGCACCTGGGAAACAAGATTTATTCCTCTTGAGTGGCAAATGGGTATAAACAACATTGGTTTGAAAACATAACCATATTTGTTAGACTTAAAAGGATCTGTAGCGTGTTATCATGAAAGATGTGGATGAAACTGTAAACTCAGCATCTGTCAGAGTTAGTTTCAACCCACTGCCATTATATCAACACTCACTATAACAACTAAAAATGCAGTGATCTTTTATGTCTTCAGGTTTTAAAGCATTTGTCTCATTGTTAACATCATGTCCATCTTATACTTCCTATCTATCAACACTAATTACTACATTGTGTAAGCCAAATACTCACTGAGCAATTTAGCAGGACCCAGCAAAGATTTTGAATAACTGTTGTTTGGTTGGGTTTTTGTCAATGCGTAGTTGTGGTTGAAAAACAGTTCCAAAATAAAAGTTGAACCAATGTCATGGAAGTTACCTCGACGTCAGTTCAAAGTACTTGAATGTAGCCTTGATGCTGTAAGAGAAAGTTTGTGTTGAAGAATTGTTTTCTACTATCGCTTCTCAAAAGAAAGAATGAGGAGAAAAAAAACAACACAAAAACACACTTCAGTGGTGACTCAAACTTGTGATCTCAGGCTTTTGGGTCCGCTTTTTTTTCTACTGAGCTAACTGACTGGATTTATGATGGTGACACTGAGGACAGAGAGGCGATGGTTGTAACTGACGCGTTAAGTTTACCATGCAACAAATAAATGAATTTAGATGTACATAAATGTAAATGTCTTAAAAGTGTTGTTTATTTTTTTATAAACAGGTCACTGTCATACTAGTTTGTGTATGTGGAGAAGGTGTGTGGCTGTCTGTTCTCAATCGTGTACTAACTAGATTAGTTGTAGTTTTTAAAAAAAAAGGATTAATGCATTTAATTCTTCATTGCAATAATCTGATCTACATTTCTCACTTTGTAAGAGATGGTCTGACTGGACCTCTGCTCTATGTGGAAACAACGTCAGCATCCGTCTGTCTACGGTTCAGTTTTTGTTGTAGTACAGCGGACAGTTTTGACCCGGGAGATGACGTCAGGGTTTCAACCATGTTTGCCGGGGAACTACACTAATGTTGTAAGCCCACTGGGGGAGGCGACTTGACCAGATCAGGGCCAGTCAAAACAGTGCTTGATATTCCAACAGATGAGCCACAACATGTTTCAGAGGCAGATCTTTGCTCCACTAAAAGTATGTTCCGAGTCTTTGTTTGAGCAGATGAGGCAGGCAGAAAGTCAAACAGGAAAAGAAAAGAATATCCAGTTGATTTTCAAAGTAAAAGCACTCTTAAATGGTTTAAAAGCAAACCTTGTTACAGATGCGACATACTAGCCTAAGGATAATACATACATAATTTCTGCTGATTTGTGACCTGAATGCTGAATGTCTCAAATTCTACCATGTCAAAGTTGTTCCATTGTATTCTTTTCCAGTGACTGGAGAGTCCATGAAAGAACTCAGAACTCATTTTTAGCCAATATGCTTTATGACATTGTTTACTGTCATGTCTGGAAGCACCCATTACAAGACTGAGGCCATAAAGGGATACAACAACACTCAGATAGGCTGCAGCTGGTGTTCAGTGAGACAAGAAAACTTTCCCCACACCATTACAGAACTGACACCAGCAGTCTGGACTGCTGAGAGAAGGCAGGTTGGGTGCATGGATTCATGCCGTCGACGGCAACTGACTACCATCTGCAGCCTGGGACAGGAATTGAGATTCATGAGACCAGTCTTTAACTGTGCAGTTTTGATGAGTCTGTGCCCCCTGTGGCCACAAATTTCTGTTGTTGGCCAACAAGAGCGGAGCCCGATGTGGTCTTCTTCTGCTAGTTCAACCCATCCGCCTCAAGGTCTCAGCTTCATACTGCAGAACTACCCCTTACTGGATATTTTTTGTATAAACTCTACCGACTGTTATGGTAAACAACAAATGAGCATTTTGAGTCAAACCAGCCTGTCTGCCACCAACAATCATGAGAGAACAGATGTGATTTTACCTCCATTCGGATGTCAGATGTGAACATTAACTCCTGCATTTTATGCATTACACTGTTGCCACATGGCTGCCTGATAGGTACAGGTGTTCCTTATGTTTTGAGTTTATCGAGTCTGTGTTTGAATGAAACTCACAGAAAGCATCAAAATAAGTGTTATTAGTTTAAACTCTTACCCAAAGCATTAAAGGTGGCGATGTGCTCCCACATGTTACCGGGCTGGTCAGGACGAGGCTGCCAAATGAGAGCGTCTACATCATGTCGGAGGCAGAGGCACGGCATTTCAGACGGATCCACGTCGACTGTGAACAGGTACTGATGGCTCCCTAGATTCACCTGGAGAGACACAGACAGAACTGTAGTATCCTGTTTAGTATCCTATTTTACTGTATAATTAACACTTGTTTTCATTCCTCTCCCTCAGAGATAAGGTTAATGATAGAGACATGAAGTACATTTCACTTCCATTAGAAGTGATTTCCTTTGTATCTCCTCCACTGCTTATAGCAAGCAAAACAATGCATGGACTGCTATTCCCTTCACTCTGTATCTTAACTAGAGTTTATTAGGTTAGTTTGTATTTGCCTCACATTCAATTCTAATGAATGTGCTTCATGTAACTCTTTGTGCGGTTTCCTGCTATTCTAATCTGACGCCATTTGTTCTGGAAAGAAGATGACCATTGTTGTGACATAATCGCTGCTCTGCATCTGACTGCTCACACTGATTCCTCACTTGGAAAAAATCAGCTGCCAGCTTGTCTCAGAAGCTGTCAGGCAGCACTGTCCTCCCCAAGTCAATACACATTTGACAGGCATTCAAAACTCTGCATAAACCAGCTCATAAGCTGGTGGTTGATTGTAGCAAACAATGACAATCCATTTAGCAAGCCGTCATCTCTCCTCTCTAAGACTCATTTTCTTGCCACTTGTGGTTGACTTGGAGTGCCAGGCTTTAGTAGAGCCTCTGTGTGTGTTTGTGTGTGGGAGGTGACTGACAGCGATGCCACTGACTGCCCTGTGTCATGACTTGTGAATAAAAAACAAAGAGTGGAAATGAAAATAAGTGTAACAAATTAAACTGACTTAAATCAGAAGTTTGTGAGCTGCCAGAGAAGGCTGAGTGAATGCAAGTTTCATTAACTCAAAGGTTACTGAAAGTGATTTCATTAATTAGTTCGCTCTCTTTACTTTGCCCATCTATCAGTAAAACAGCCGATGGAAAAGCTGCTCCCAGGAGTGTTCAAGTCTGGCACTTCCCATCAAGGTCAGGGCAAAAGTTCGAAGATATATTTGATATAAAATGTTAAAACCAGATTTCTGACAGGGTTCAGACAACTTTTGTTTTAAACACTATTTTCTTTTCTCCATTTTATCTCCCTCCCTTTGTTCTGGTACCTTGTAGTTGCGGGGAGGTTTGTGTGTCCTGGCAGGTCTAATCAAGCCAGGCAGGGCACAGATAGAGACCAGATGAAAATCAACACCTTATCCTCCAGGTTGGGGATTAAGGAAATAACAATGAATGCTATGACCATGGACCTTGTAGTAGGCTTGAATCAACCAGCTGGCAGCATGACTACTGCTGATAAAAGCCTTCAACAGGAAGTAAGAGGAATGATGGTCTGCTCAAGCCCAAAACCAAGATCAGACATGGAATGTGGAAAGACTGCACTCATATATCTGGGTACCCTCTGTTTAATATTAAACACTGTTTTTTGTTTTAGAGCAAAACTACAAGTGTTAAGTTTCTGCTGATACACTTATGTCCACTAATTAAGGTAGGCTACATCATTCATCGCTGTATGTAAACAAGGTCTTCTGAGATTCAATGCTCTCCTGCTGGTATATTTACACCTTGCTTTCTCTTAATGCTGGAAGTGAGAAATAAATTCCCCAGTCCCTCTCTCTCTCCTCCTCCTCCTCCTCCTCTCTGCAGAGCTACAAAGATGCAGTTCTGCTGTTCTGTCTGTTCTACTGTGTGATAAGCATCATAGTGTGGGTACAATATTAAATTGTGCCAAATCATCTCCTGACTCGTCAGAGCAGCCGTCGGGTCTAACAAGTTTCCTGACAGAAACCCTGGATGTCAGTGGAGAGTATTTATCTGTTGTGTCAGATCACTTTTGAGCTGGTGAAATGTTTAAAAAATAGCGTGATGAAGAAGACTTCAAAACAGGTCAGTCATTTGTTTCTCTGTTAGAAAGGGGGGAATAAATAATGCAAAAACAAAATAAACTGAAATGAAAAAATATATTTGGAACTGCTGAAAGTGAATCTTGAACTTACAAGTCAGATTTAATCCAGTTCAATGTCGTTTGTAATGTGTGTGTGTGTGTGTGTGTGTGTGTGTGTGTCATATTGCCCCAGGAAAATGTCAACACATCTGTAAATACATCTAAATACACTTTTTTCTTTTCAAAACATAAAATTTATTTACTTATTTTCTAAAAATTAAACATACTGGATTTATTTGTTTTAAAGAATAATTGGAATAATAAAGTTTAATTGTTTGTATGTTCAATTTAAAAAGCGGTAGTATGACAAAAATACAATTAGGTGTCTGTAAGAGAACCATTTCAGTTTTCTTAATGCCTGGAAGTCTGATAATGTTTCTAAAGGCACAAAAATGTGGCCTGATAACTTTGAAGAGGTTTTTCTTTTGTTTTTCACCAGCATGGTGCTGGTTTCTATCCTGGAACTGCCTCCATGTGATTCCACGGCCCAAAGTTGGAACATCTAAAGTCAGTGGTTACAGGAGGGAGAACTTCACAGAAGATTTGCAGAAGCAGTCTTTACATTCTGTCTGCCTAATTCCTCCAACTCCATCTACGTAACTACCTAATTGCATCTACATGTGTCGGTTGAAATGTGGGGTCATTCTCAAAAGGTGCTGAGGCATTAGGGGCTCTGCACCTGCACTGTGTCGGTGGAAAAGAGGTAACATTGTCCTCCTTGTAAAGAAAAGAAAATCACTCTATATAGTTACATTTACTTCAGTGTCTTATACCAGACACACAACATGAGTCTTTGCTGTGATTCAGATGCTGATGATGAGTGCTGCTGGATGCTGGTGTTTATTGGTTCTTGTAACATACTATGACCATTATAATTCAATGAAGGAGATGGAAAATAATCAATTTAAGTAGCAAATTAATATGTGTGTTATCTTTACTAAGAGTTACATTACCTGAAAAAATATATTAGTTTCTGAAAAAGCAGCTGAAGGATACTTCAGACTTTTTTTTTTTTTCTCTCATAGTCAGTGACTAATCATGAATATTGTACATATGACTAATATGGCTCTACCTATGTGTGGCTAAAGTCTTGGTAAAGAAAATCATTTCCATCCATCTTCTTCCACTTATCCTATTCAGTCCTGGGTGGGGGCTGGAGCCTATCCCAGCTGCCATAGGGCGAGAGGTGGGGTACACCCTGGACAGGTCGCCAGTCTGTCACAGGGCTAACACAGAGAGACAGACAACCATTCACATTCACAACTATGGCCAATTTAGAATTACCAATTAACCTAATCCCACTAACCGGGCAGCACGGTGGGGCTTGCTTCACAGCAAGAAGGTCCCGAGTTCAAATTCACCATCTGGCCAGGGCCTCTCTGTGTGGAGTTTGCATGTTCTCCCTGTGTCTGTGTGGGTTCTCGCCGGGTACTCCGGCTTCCTCCCACAGTCCAAAGACGTGGGGTTAGTGGGAAAATCCATTTCCCGAATATTAATATTCTGTTGCTTGTTTCTAGAAAAAAATAAAACAATCATGATCCATTTATCTCATTATTTCCTCAAGCACCTTTCACTGCAGGGGGGTTCAGGTCTCACCTTACAAGCTGTGGCAATCAAAAGACTGGACAAAAAGAAAACAGAGTGATACTAACAAGATTATAGAAATCATAATTGTATTTGTATTGTATTCCACCTCAGTATCTTCACAAAGCCTTTATTGAATGAGGATTTAACTGCCAGCAGCAGAAGGGAGGCACTGGATTATCCTTCTGAATCCAGAATCTGAATTCCTGCTAATTCCTGTGTTACCTTCAACACAGAGATACACTATTCACAGTCGGGAGTGATGAAAAAATGTAAAAGGACAGGCTCAGCTCTTATAGGAACAGAGGATTTTTTTGTGGATTTCTGTCAGCAGGGAAGGTTAAATCTATTTAATGCAGTGATAGTACAGAACAGAGTGAGGTGAATATCTCACTGCTTTCCACCTTTTGTCCTTTGTCTTATGTCAGGTTTTCTGCATTGCACAGAATGTGCACATAATAAAAGGCATAAATGTGGCATTAAAGCCAATAAATACAATAAAGAACTGGGAGTCAGTCAAGTTGTCGCAGTACATGCTGCTACAGTGGACTTGAAGAATATTTGAGCGCTTCCTGAATTCAAATTGTTTTTGTTTGTGGTGCACTTTGGAAGAATAACACCAATGCAATAAACAACATTTAAAATGCATTTATTTTCCTGATTAACCTAAGAAAAATACTCCTGTTAGATTTCATATGAAATCTGTTTAACTTCCTGGCTTGTATACAGAAATGTGTTTAAAAGAGTGCCTGCAGTAACTACAGTTGTAGTTACTCCACGACAAATTCTGCATTTTTATTTTTCTGATCGGTTTGAAGTGAGCAGGGTTCAACTGATGTCGTGCATGTGTGCACCAATCAAGATCATATAAATGAAAATACAGTGAAAAATGTGTGCGTTAATGTCTTAAACTAATGCATGACAGATATGGATGTTTATTCTGAACTAAACCTGTTTGTTGCTGAAAAACTAGTCTAATAACTTCTTGTTTCAACATTGAACTATTTAGCTTTCACACTGTCATGATGTCCCCATAGCTCCATGGAAAGCCTTCAGGTGATCCAAAATATTGCTGCAAGAATACTAACAGGGAGTAGGACGAGAGATCATATTTCTCCATTTAGGCTCTTCGCTGACTTCCTTTACAACCTAGATTATAATATAAAACTCTTTTCCCTTAATGACCAATCTTAAAAACCTAACAGGACCATATCATGGTAACAGGTCTCTCTGCTCTCATACTGCAGGCAGAGCCTTCAGTTAGCAGGCTCCCACTCTCTGGAACCAGCCAGTTCTCATTCCTTGTGTGTCGGTTATTGCCATTTTTGTCAACGCTCTAAGCGTGGCTCATTTACATACAAGGTTTCCTTTGGCGTCACTCCCAATTCATCTCTGTACTCTCAATTTTCAATGAGGAGAGATGTATTTTACACAATGACCTTTTCCTTATCTAAGTAATTAGTGCCTACTTTTAGTGTGGAAAAAAAAAATCCAAAACAGATCAGAAAGAAAAAAAAAAAAAGCAAAAGCAATGCATGTAAACCATGGTCTCCTGGCTGATAAATGTACCACTATTTGTACCACTTAAGACCTATAAAGTCTTAAGTGGTACAAATATATCTTAAATATTATCTTAAATATTATCTCTTACAAGCCAATAGTTCTGCTACTGGTGCATCAAGGCACCAATCCCAAAGGAAATATTGTGCATAATGAGGAGACGCAGGTGGCATCTGACAAAACAACATTATATTACGTGCCAGGATTAAAATGTGTTGGTGTTACCACTTCCTAGTTTGGGTTTGGGTGACAGACATTTGGTCTTCTCTCTCCAGTAGTTTGTGCTTTTCCCCCTCAGTTTTCTCTTTCCCTGAACTGTATCTCTTTGTACCTGTACCATTCTGCAGGTACTGTATTTTTGGATGCATAGCAGCATGTTTCTGTTCTGCAGTCACTGGCCCCCACAACCTGCCCAGTGTTGGTTTATTGCTGCACAATGCTCATCTTTTCAATCTGCTCTCCTTTCACTCCAAATAGTCGCCACCCACCCTAACCTTGTTGTGTTGGAGGTTCTTCTCCGACCCACTGCTGCTTCATTAACCCTCTGAGGTCTAAGACATCATCGGTGATGACGCCAACCCTAACTCTAATCCAAACCTAAACACTAGGCAATCAGAATATGTCATTTTTGTTTTTATTTAATTGCGCTCCCAAGTTCTGGCAATCAGGGAACCAAGAAAATAATCATTCTGTCTGACACACAACAAAAATGTATTTACATTTTTTCCAAAAAAAATGTCCATTTTGCCTTTCTCCAAAATATATTAGGGTACAATTAGGGTAGGTTACCACCTATGATGACCAAACCTCAGAGATTAAGGAGGAATTGTTGGGTTTTTCTCTATAATTCTCTAAGGTCTTGACCTTACTGACTAAATTCAATATTTAGTAATACATGTTTATAATTATAAAGGAAATATTTCAGAAATGGAAGCAAGCTTGAAAGGCTTTAAATGACAAGATGTCAAAGTGTCTCATCCTGATAGGCTGACATTTTAATTCACTGGATAAATAGTGTTCATGCAAGCTGCTTTCTTTTTGCCTTGTATAAAAAATATTTATCCTGAAGGTTTATTCTTGACATTGAAAACCTTTTAAAAAACTTTCAGCTGTATCCTAGTGCACAAATAACTGTGTCTAACTTCAAGAGAAAGACCATGACGTGGTTAATAAGCCTCAGAAACAACAAGTTGGACCATGTGTCGAGGCATTTTTCAGGATGTTATATGCTGTAGGCCTGCAGAAAGAGGTTGCATAATGAATACACAATACGAGGTACTAGAATTGGAGCCTGTAGAGAAAAGTACTCAATAATTACTCATACCTGCTCACAATTTAAAAAAAAAAAAAAACTGTTAGTAAAAAAAAAAAAGCTCTTTTCTTTTTAATCAAAGAGATGACGACAGGAAGTGAGAGCGTGGTATTACAGAAGCAGGAACAAATGCATCTGCATGCAGAGGCCAGATGTCTGTTGTAACAGCTGAAATGCCAACTCTCTGTCATCACTGCTGCCGTCATACTTCTGTAAGGCTGCTGCTCACTCGCCTTTACAAAGGGAGGACAAAGCGTTGGTTATTTACACTCTACCCCACCTGAGATGCTGATTTTTATCTTTTAAAAACCATCCAACTGTTTTGTTTGACTGTAAGGGAGCCAGCTACACCAAAGAACAGTAAGATATTATGACCTTCAGTTACAGTCACTGTCTAAAATCTAAGCTGTTTTTATTTTTAGGAAACTGCATATCATAAATGTGTGACGTTACAATCATAAATGTGTGACAGCAAAATCCTTCCCTCTTGCGGATACCACATTTAATTAGTTTCAGTCCTTTGATTCAAAGGATGGCAACCAGGTTATTTTAAAGCTGGAGTATTGTATGTATTGTTCACTGAGTTCAGACATATATCATTATAGTTAACTAAAACTAAAACTAGGTCACATTTTACTGAAAATTAGAATAAAAACTAGACAAGTGTAATGTAGTTGGTTTTGTATCACAAAACCAACTACATTAAAATAAAAATATGCAAAAAAAAACTAAAAATAAATCTTAATTTTTAGTCTTTGTCAAAACACAACAAGCCTGAGGAAGTTGGGATGCCTCTCCAAGTGTGTTTGTGTTTGTGATGCAATACACATTGTAAATGTATGTTTGCCCCTGACAAAATCTTCTGTTACAATA
>VUQI01031634.1:12049-22305 GCA_015106735.1 Paratilapia polleni
GGTGTCCGTATGGGAACTGGTTCAGATTAAGTTTCTGCGAATCGCTGGAAACCCAACCAGGAAGCGCACACACAAACATACATACACACACACATACATACATCTCGCAGGCAGCGCCACCGACCGTCCTCTCTCTCTCCACTCCTCCCCAGCTCTCCCAGTTACGAAGCTCTGCCATCGCACCAGTCCGGCTCCCCCCTCCAAGCCCCCCTCCCCTCCGACCGACCGTCCGTCCGTCCGTCCGTCCTTTCCCCGCAGATTTGTTCGACGGTTCCCGGCTGGCTGGAGGAAGCGTGGCGGCGAGCCGTAAGTCACCACCTCGATTTTTTTTTTTTTTTGGTTGCTATTTGGCCCTGAATGTTTGAAGTTGTTCCGACTGCCCAGTCGTCCAGAGAGGAGCGCAGAACCCATTTTTCGCTTCGTGCACCAGAAGCGATACACGGAGGGGGGGGGAGTGCTGCTACGTGCCATAACCTCCCTGCGCTCAGCTAGGACTGTGATCGGAACAGCTGCCGTGTCGCTAATAAGGAATCCGGTCAGAAAATGTGATCAGGAGGGGTGACTGCCCTTTATTTTGCTTTGCGTGTGTGTATGTGTGTGCATTCGGGTAGCACCCCCCCCCACACTCCCTCCCTTCCTCAGCTCGTATTTAGAGCCTGGCTGGCTACTTCAGATGGGCAGCTACGTCAAGCAGTACTGTATCCCATCATACTGTATTCCTCGGCCACTTTATATATTCACGCACTTTGTGTAAACGTATGCATCTAGGTATGCATGCCTAGCAAACCGCCCTCGACATCCCTGCCAGTGTTGTTCAAGCTCAAGCTGTCTCGGAAGAAAACCAAAACAGTAACGCAATGTTTCAAATTCTCGTAGTCTTTCATCTCTTCTTGAAAAAAATAGAAAAAAAAAAAAACCCTGAACATGTCAGCGTCTCGTGCTGAACCTGCCCGTCACCGGCTGTGACATGGAAAATGTAAAATAAGAAGCTCTCAGTCTGATCCGAATGAGCCACCTTACCCAGCTGGCTATTTATTTTTGATGGGTGCTTTGTGGGGTTTGGTGGCTCTGCCTAAAAGTTGAAGGCAAGAGCATTAAAAAACAAACAAACAAACCCTGAGCCAATCAGGTGTTATTACAGGTTTTGATACAGGCTGATGAGCCCTTTATGATTGTGCCCTGCACAACTGCTGTAACCAGGCGATCTGCAAGGTGTGCCCTATCTCATGTTGCTTAATGGCTGTAATACAATGTTTACTGACCTTCTTGCCTTGTGACCCTTTAAACTGAAGCACTTGTGGCCCCTCAGGGCGATTTGTGGCCTTATTTTGACATGAGCTGTGAGCTGTTCAACCAAAAAGTGATTTGTCCTTAGATTTGTGTTATTAGAAGAGGGAAGAATTTTAAGTATTTCACAGTAAAGGCAACAACCTAGGGGACTGCAGAAAATGATTAGAGGGGGAGTTTAAAAAGGAGTGTTATTTTTTAATCTGTCCAACAGTTAGTGTGTTTCCTGGGAGAGAAGGGAAGAGTGCTTCAGCTTTTTCCTTCCCAGAATCCGGTTCTTTCATTAACTGTGCTGCAATAAATATTATAGGGCTAAAGTTAATCACTAAGCACTCTTGACAATTTAGCGTTTTTTTGCACTGTATCGCCCCTGTTAAGTTTGCAAGTGTTTTTCCGGAAGAAATTGATGGCATTTCCCCAAAGAAGTTTTCGGTTGAGCTAAAAAAAAAAAATCTTAGCACTGTAATAAAATGATTTTTTTAACAGTGGACATTTTTGGTTCCCAGTTGGTCAAAAATAACAGGAAATGCACAGATTTCTGTAACACAGGCTTATTACCTTTAGCGCATAAGGAGCAGTCACGCCCTTTCTGAGCCAGAAAACACCCTTATTATTTTTCAAGATATCGCAGGATGGTTAAGTGGACAGTCACCTGGGATTTTCTTTTTTATTTTGTTTGTTTTTTTGTTTTGTTTTTTTGTTGTTGCAAAATAATGGAAAAGATTTCCTCTACACACACCAAAAATAAAGAGAAAAGAAAAAGTAATGGTTTGGGTAGTTACACTCAAGTGGACACTTGAAGGGTATTATCTGGCTCTTACCACTGCCACCTACCAATAAAATGCAGTGTAATCAAACTAAAAATATTGGTCTTTAATTTACATATGTAGCTAATTTAGATTTTCTATTTTAGATGCCATCAGATTACTCCCAGTGCTGCTGAATTCCTGTCTGAGTTGCTTGGCAACATCTAGCTAAACAGGATGGAGTTTTTACAGCTGCAGCAGTTGTTATAATAATCTTGACAAGTTTTAAGACCAGAAAAGAGATTTTCATAGATTGCTGTCAATCTCAAGAACAGAACAGCGATGCTTTCTGCTGTCTCTTTTACACTTGTACAGACTGTCTCTCTCTCTCCCCACCTCTGTCACAGAAGAGATGTCTCTCTCCTCTCTCTCACTTCCTCACTCTTACACTCTCAACATCTCTGTGTTGTCTGTGCAGCTTTAGTTGTAGTTCCTCTGCGGTCTTCTCCCCCTACCAGCTTCACAGTTGTAATCGTTATTCAAGTCATTTAAGTCTTATGTTGATTTGGACTCAGTCAAATAAAGACACAAATGTAAAAGGTGCTGATTAAACTGTTTGGCTGCTTAAAAGTTAATCTACGCCTCCCAGCCAATCAGAATCCTCAGAAATGTCCTCGACATGCCCATGAATACTTTATAACAAACTGCGAAACAGCGATAAGGCAACATATAAATATCCTATAATTGTTATTTATTAATGATTTTATATTGTTATTTGTCTTGAAACATTTATTAACTGTTTATGCACCAGCTATATGTATCACTGGAGATCACACAAAGACACTTGTATCTATTTTTAATTACATTATGGGGTTTATTAATTAATTGTTTGTGTTCACACTGGGGGTAAAATATGGTGTTACTCACACAGATAAGCCCCTTTTCAGATCTTTCATCACATTGAGAGCCCCTTTGATTTAACCTTGAGTCATCCAGCCCATAGGTTGGTTTGAATTTGTCGCAAGTTGTCACATTTCATGAAAGCTGCTCTCAGTTTTTGCCCGGGATTCCATTTGTGTTAGGATTAACAGCTTCATACCGTGTGGCAGTTGTATTGCTTTGCATTTCTGCACCAGGAAATTTAGAACTGAACTTTCGTGCTCAGCACTAACGCACTTTGCTATTTGTTGCCTTATGCTATATGTCTGCTTTGTGCTTGTTAATAGTAGTTGACACTGGAGGCCAGTTCATGTTCAATTGTATGTACTGATGCTGTTGAATCACCATTTTAAAAAATCCATCTGACTTGCTGTTTTATCCACACACACAGTCTCAAGAGTCTTGAGAAATCATGCATGTCTCATCATTAAAAAAAAAAAGAACATCCTGGTGTGTTCTCTATATAATTGCTGAGAGGATCTTATGATCTGTTTTCTAACCAATTAGAGCTGGAGCGCTGGGTCATTGATCTTCCAGTAGATGTGAAATTACTTCCTGCGGATCACCAGACCTAACTGTGTTTAAAGAACCAAATTGCTGTTCTGCCAGAAGGCTTCTGCGCATGATAACATGAAGCAAGTTATTCCTTGCAGTGTTTCCACACCTACACTCCTCAGCAGTGACCACGACTCCTGCTGGAAAATTGTCCAATAAAGATATGTTTTAAACCGGGACAGTTTTGCATTTAAGCTAGTGGTTGGTGGTTTAAATTGACATTCATATATAGACTCTTGATTGTTGACGACATTTAGATCCTTCATCTTACAGATTTAATGACAGCACTTGTTTTTAATCTTGAAATCAGGTTAAATACGAAGTGAAAACACCTCTGAATTTTATGTTTTGCAGTATGTCGTTCAGATATTGAATTTCTGGTTTTGCAAGCAAGGTCACACCGCTAAACTGATTACGTCTTGTCTGAGAAGCTCAGCCTGGAATAAAGCAACCTGTGGCACTGAGACTGAGAAGACATGCAAACATGAACCATATATGCATCTGAGCTTGTCATTCATTACCTGCACTCATTTTTAGCCTTTTTTAAGGCATAAAAGCTCTTTGTGAGGAGTATACCATAGACATGTTTTCAGCTGCTCTAATTTCATTTGAAGCGCTAAGTCAGACAGTTGTCTTCAGTTTTCATTACCCCTGGAGCTAAAGTCATATTGGCTATTGCCAGGATCTCTCGCACGCTGCAGCGTTGGACCGCTTTCACGCTGCACAAGCCCAGTCAGATTGGGGCAGACAAAATCCAACATATTAGGAAAATTTTGTCAGGCTTCGACTGTTAATGAGTCGTCTATTGGGATAAAGTCTCTGGCCTTGAATGTTTTCACACTGCAGAGAAATCTGCATCAACCATCAGGCCTCTCGCTGCCTTGCACAGACATACTAGTCTGAACAGATGCCCCGGCCTGTTCAGCGCCGCGCAGAATAACACTGGGAAAACATTAAAAAGCTTAACTCTGATAAGACCGAGGGTAACCGATAGCATCATTCTGATCTAAAGCTCATTTAGGGAAATGTTTAAACTTTAAAGCCAGTATCTTTGCACAGTTTAACATGAGGAGAATAGAGAGACGAGCACTAACTGTAAATATGCATATCAATTTCTTTAAGGGGGAGGATTTCATTATCCGATTATGACTAATTATGGAAAGTATGGTGTAGGACAAGAAGCTCTTGTGGGTTGGGGAAAAAAATAACAAACTTTATTTGATTAACAAAAGGGAACGCTGAATGATGGAAAACTTCTAATTGTATCTGCTGCAGTGATGGCATTTCTTGTGGTGCAGAATGTGTCTGCAGGGTTATTAAATGGAGATATTAGTCTTTAAAAGTTTAACCAGTCTCATTAGGCCATACATGTACGTACATTTTCACCTTCTCCCTAAACACTAAAAAAGGAGAAGTAATGATCTCGATATGGGCATTATTTTAAAAACACAAACATATACAGTGTATGAGTCAGTCTTTGCTTGTTTGTTGTTGTTGTGATTTGGCGCTATATAAATAAAATTGAATTGAATTGTTTGTGTTGCAGTTTCACAGTGAGCTCAGGGAGCATTTGTGCAAATGCTCTCTGGCTGTTACTAATTGGGTTTAATTGTTAAATGATTTCACGGTGGGCTTTGGGAATCATAACATACAGTGTATTGTATTGTAGATGCAAACATTCTCTTTCTTTACATGACATGGCTGTTTAGAACAGTAACGTGAAGCCATTCAGTTTAAAATTATTAAAAATGTCACGTTTAAATAGGCATCAGCTCATTTGTCTTATTTTCCCTCACTCGTGCTTATTGTGATCACTGGGATTCTTGACGTTTTCCTGTCAGGCTAAACACTGCAGACTAAACAACTGGCCTTAACAAGCTGTTACTTGCCTGCTGTGTGTACATGTGATGATAAGGCCATGAGCGCAGTGAATGAATGACAGAGTGCATCAGTTTCTCCAGTGCGACACAAACCCATCAGATCCCAAACACACATACAATAGCTGGAGCTCACCATATGATCTGATTATAAAACCATTCAGCTGAATGTATTCATCAGTAAGTTTCTTTATGTATTGAATCAGATGTTGGGTTTAAATCTAAGATGAGAGCTTATGTAAGATAGTCAATATCTTTGTTGTGCTTGTGTCTTGTTTGCTTCTTCTTTTTTTTACTTAGTGCCTCAATGCTACACAATATCCCTTCTAGCCTTGTCTAGTCTTAAGTTGTGAATGTTGAAAACATTCGAATTAATCTTTGGTCCTGATGTCGTCCGTAATATACCGCATACCGCTGCCTGTTCTGATCTTGTTCTGACCAGTCCAAGTGGGAAACCTCTATCATTTTTAGGGCTGAAACAGATCTCTATGGGTCCAATTAAAAGTTTTTGTAAATGATTTGAGCTATAAGATCCCCAATGTCACTAGCAACTCATTTATGGTTGGGGTAAAGATAGGTTTAGGTTAACATCCACCCCTTTGTATGGAATTGTTACCCAAATGGAAAAGCTTATGATGTAAGAACTGCAAGGTGAAAGTGCATGTACAGTAATGTGCAAAAGTCTTGAGCCACCCCTCATTTCTTTATATTTTGCTTTCAAGGAGCCAGACTTTCTTGTAATTTTTAAAGTGGTCTTGAGCAATAGTTCTCCAGGATTTCTGAAGGTCTTTCAGAGTTTTTCTTTGAACATTGGCTGTTTTTTCAGTCCTTCTACTTGACCATTTTCAGAGGAATGTTTTTGTTTGTTTACCCGCTTAACACTGAGCTGTGAATCATTCAAACATAAAAAAGGCACCTAACTTAAGGGATGAGCCAGTGTTGTCTACACTTAACATGCAACTTAGCAAAGAACCAATTTTAAATTGTATCTTTAGGCACTTTGTTACTAGCAGCCTGTTGCAAAAACATTATCATTTGTTCCAATTTCTTTAGTTCAATCTATGAAAAATGCCAAAGATAACACAGTTTGACAGGCTTAAAATAGTAGTTTTGCACCAACAAGATGATTCCCAAAGAATCGTTAGGCAAAAACTTGGCATGTCTCAGCATGGTGTGCAGTGTGTCCTTAAAAAATGTGAAGAAACTGGACAAATGGAGGACAAAAGAAAAAGTGTCAGGCTTAAAAAACTGTTTACAGTAGATGAACAGTATCTGAAAGTCATGTCCTTAAGAAATAGGAAAAAATCCAGCAAAAACCTGACACAGGACCTGAGAGATACATCTGGCCCTTCAGTTGATCCATCTACTGTTTACTGAAGCCTCATCAGAAATGGCCTCACTGGTATACCAAATTACACAAGAACTGGACTGAAAATCAGTGGCATCAGGTCTTATGGAGTAATAAATCCAAATTTGAAATTTTTGGTTCAAATCTTCATCAGTATGTATGGAGGAGGTCAGGAGAGAGGTACAACAGTGTGTGTCTGCAGCCATCTGTGAAACATGGTGGAGGCTCTGTCATGGTTTGGGGCTGCATTTCAGCCAGTGGTGTTGGAGATCTCGTCAAAATTGCTGGAATTATGAACGCAGAAAAGTACAGTGACATTTTGAGCCACCACGCAATACCATCTGGAAAGCATCTGATTGGCTACGATTTCATTTTTCAACATGACAATGATCCCAAACACACTGCCAATGCAGTAAAAGCATACAAAGCAAACACACAATGGAACACTATCAGTCATGGATTAGCCTCCCCAGAGCCCGGACCTCAACATTATTGAAGCAGTGTGGGATCATCTTGACAGAGAACAGAACAAAAGGCAGCCAACATCCAAAGAAGAGCTTTGAATGTCCTTCAAGAAGCCTGAATAACTATTCCTGAAGACTAGAAATTGAAGAAATTCCAAGAAAGCTTGTCTAAGAGAGTTCAGGCTGTGCAGAAGAATAAAGGTGTTCATACCAAATATTGACTTTCAAGCTCAAAAGAATTCTACGAATTATGTTTTTGGCTTATATACTGTATTTCCATTTATGTTTGCACATATTTCAATAAATTGCTTCACCTATTTCCAGTTTTTCTACAAAATATAAAGAAATGAGGAGTGGCTCAAGACTTTTGCTCAGTACTATATAAGACTTCATTTTAAATATATGCTTGTTTAGAAAGTGGCTAAAATACAACCAAACCCTAGCACTAACCCTGAATGAGTTAAGGCTAGAGTTTGGTTGTAGTCTGTTGAATGAGAGGATAAAATTAGTACAAAAATGTAGTTTTGACCACTTGTCTGTCTCTTCTCTCTAGACCACATAGAAAAGCATGTGATGACTCACGCAAGGCAGAAGAGTTCCCTTGGGCACAGCCAAAATAGTCCAGAGTGGTGGGATAACAGCTGTCTTTGGCCACATGGTGGTGCTATGGGCGGCGCCTGGCCTGAGCGCACACTCCGATTTGGCAGGACAAAGAAGATAAGTGAGGTCACCAGAAAAGACAAAGAAATGGCCAAGAGGATGAATGACAAGAGGGAAAGAACAGAAAGATCAGATCAGCACAGAAAGCTGGACCGGAGGCACGTAAAGAAACGGGACAGGAAAATGTACCCTTTGCGAGGGAGGGCTGGGAATTCAGATAGTGAAGGGCTCAGCTGCCATGTCCTCCTGACCCGACTGGAGGAAAGCATTCGTGAAAAGGAGAGGTCTAAGGAAAGCGAAGGAAAGGACGGTCGCAGACGGTTATCTCACAAATCCAAATCCAAAAAAGGGAAAGGCAGTGAAAGAAAAGAGGCAAAGTCATTATCAAAAAACAGATTAAAATCAAGCAGCGCAAGTTATGGCAAGTGTATTGGGTTGGGAGTCCCTCAGCCACGCAAGCGCAGACTAGCTTCTCTCAATGCTGAGGCGGTGAACAGTCTACTACTTGAAAGAGCCACTGATCCCCAGGCAGCAGCCAAACAGGCCAAGAGACAGGAAGAACCCATGAATGGAGGGGCTTCCCTGGATGCGGATCCAGCTAGAGGTGGTCTCTCTGGAGGTCTGAAGGCTTCACGAGGGACCAACAGTAAAGGCTCCACATCTCACGAACTTGAAATGTGCCAAAGCTCTAAGCCAGCCAAGAAGGCCAAAGTTAGCCGAGGTGATGAGAGTTTGGGGATGAGTCAGGAGTCCCTTGATGCTCCTGCACCCAGACGGTTGGCTGGACTTAATGCTGCAGCCCTGCTGAAGTTAACCAGTTCCTCTGCTACCAGTAAACAGAGAGTAAAGGCTGCACCCACCGCTACTATTACATCAGACTGTAAGGCTCCTCTCGCGGCCTCGACCCCAAAGTCGCACTCGAGGATCAAACTTCAACACAAGGGACGCACAGAAAAACAGAAGGGGAAAAAGATCCCTCCCCTGCACAGTGGCTGTGCAGCTTGCAAGAAGAAGGCAGGCTTTGAGCCAAAGGTAGAGTGGGAGACAGGCGGCTGCACCCATCGACTGACCAAACCAGGCTACCAGTCACGCAGCATGCTGGCGTACCCACTGAAGCAAGTCAAGGAGGAGCAGCTGGAGACTGAGCTGAGCCCGTACTACTGCTTTCCCGCAGAGCGCTCAATGGACTACTGCCATGGTTTGGCCTTCTTCCTAGGCCAGCAACCTTATGGAGAATCAGATGATCAGCCACTTAACTCAGCTATGACCCCTGTGAAACGCGAGTGCCTAGTAACCTCACCATCACTGACACATTCCCTCCCACACACAGCCCTCACCCTCAGCCCCCACCCCTGCCTCTGCACCGCCGACCACTGCTTCTCCAGCTATTACGTCCACATCGCCCACCCGACACACACTGGAACAACTTCAGCCACCATGGCCTCGCGACCTCTGAACTTGCCCCCCTCCAGTTTGTGCCCTAATCGAATGAGTGGCTCCAAGCTGCTGGGGCGGCAGGTATCACATCCGTCGGGGCTAGCCCACCCTGCCTACTGCAACTCTGTGGCTTCACCCTGCTATGGTGAAGCCTGCGGGATCAGTGGCTATACATACAGAGCAATGCCTCCCGTCACCAGCAGAGGTTGCTCTTTTAGCACAGGATGCACTGGATGCACGCACAATATCAAAACAGGTGAGTGGAAAATGGAGATAAGCTACTGATCCCTGCCACAACATTTTGTCTTAATTAAGTAAATGTGCAATATCATGTTAATTAACTATTGTTGTCTAAACATCCATGTTTGCCTTTTTGGATCCACTTGAGCATTTGCTCACATTGATGGCAAGTTCCTTTGTGACAACACTTTTTTGATTCAACCGTTTTTAGACTTCTTTGCTGGTATTATGAAAGAAACCTTTATTCTGTTGTTAGATCAAGCTATTACTTAAAGATCTAAAGAGACTTTGATTGATAAACGATGAACCTCAAGCCAGTTGTGAGGCGAAGCAAGTGTGAACATTTCTGTTTTATGTTGTCCTTTTTTTTGTCAGCATGAGGTGGCTGAATTAGATATATGTTGATAAGGAACTTCAGGCCTATTGTAATGGTTTCGGTGACACATTTGTTTGTGTGTGATTGTGTGTGTGTGTATGTATATATATGTATGTATGTATGTATGTATGTGTGTATATATATATATATGTGTGTATATATATATATATATATATGTGTGTATATATATATATATATATATATGTGTGTATATATATATATATATATATAGGTATATGTTTGAGTAAAATGAACATTTTTGTTTTATTCTATAAACTACTGACAACATAACTCCCAAATTCCAAATACAAATATTTTCATTTAGAG
>VUQI01031636.1:10749-22156 GCA_015106735.1 Paratilapia polleni
GAATAGCTTTTTTTTTTTTTTATTTTTTTTTTTTTTTTTTTTTTTTTTAAATAACAAACCTGTAGTTTGTGAAGATGTAATCACCCTGTAAATGTGTTCACTGAGCATACTTCTTGTCTGCATATTATGCTGATATTCAAAGTATATATATTGGAGAGTAAAATTGTTCTTAAGGGGGGCTTCTTTTCCCAGTTTACCCTATTCTTAAATAACCTACCCACCCATATTTTTTGTAATAAAGAAACATGTCACCCAGAGGAACCGTGTAGCTTAATGGAGCTCCATGATACAGGGGAATTAGTGAGATCCTGGCTTTGGATATACAGACAAAACTTGTTAATCATTCATTGTTTTTTGGTGTTTTTGTGAGATTTGTTGATGGTGATGAAAATGTAAAAAGCCTTATCCTTTAAAAGAAGAAATATCGTATTCTGGGCCCAGGCCAAAATGCATTTTGTTTCAATTCTGTAATTTACAACAAAAATAGGGTGCAGCTGTTCAGCTTTTATCAGGCTGAAGAGAGGAGTGGACACAGTGCGTCTGGATTCAAATTGAGCTTTGTTTGGAGGGTGTTTGGGGAAATTGGGTTTTATTGATTTGGAGAACGTAATGCTTCCCTTTGAGTCAAAGAGGGAAACAGTCTGTGGATGTCCCAGGAAGCCAATTTTGTTGCTCACATCACACACACACACACACACACACACACACACAAATTGTGATCCTTCTCCCTTCATCTGTGCCCTCTAACAACCACACCTCCCTTCCACAGACAAACACATGAAAGGGAAGTCGCACTGCAGTGGTCACTCCGTGTTGGACAGCTACAGAGTGGATAAAGATGTCAGTAGTTTGGTTGAAATCAGTACAGACCCATGAAAAAAACTGCATTCAAAAGTGATCCAGCCTTAAACTCAGTTAAAGTTTAAACAAGTACAGTTGCCTCTGTTTAGTGCTTAAATATGACTGAGAATCGTCACAGTCAAGTCTTTGCTGGAAAGAGTACCTATGAAGAGCTGTACTTGTGGGTTTTTTTTTTTTAATTTATGTAAGCTGTATACTGACTCAATATCAGTGACCACTGCTGTCTTCAGCACTTCACAACCTTTTATCAAACTCTACGGTAACAATGGCACAGGCATTGTTGACCCTTGAAGAGCCTAAACATCACCCCTAACCACTGATCCCCAGTTACATATTAATTCATGCAGTAACATTTGATGTGGTGATGTGACACAGTATGAGCAGTGTCTATGACGAGCCAACTAAAATACTGTATCCCTCCTAATGGTCTCCTCTAACCCTCATCCAGTCACAGTGTTATGAGTATCCACCTTCCTGACACATCATTCATTTCCTCTGAAGTAATCCGGCATTATTTATCCAAAATCATGGCTGTCTCACTATTTTTGCAGGTTTCCTCAGTTGCTTTGGCACATTTCTTGAAATATTTTTATTAGCTCATCCGGCTGAAGGACTGATGATCTCATGCCGTGGCGAGGTGTCTGCCGTCACAGTTCACAAGAATCGCTGTTCCTCCTAGAGTAATGGTCAGATTTTAGTGA
Organism: Paratilapia polleni; assembly: GCA_015106735.1. Taxonomy (NCBI): domain Eukaryota; kingdom Metazoa; phylum Chordata; class Actinopteri; order Cichliformes; family Cichlidae; genus Paratilapia; species Paratilapia polleni. The sequence goes on from VUQI01031636.1 coordinate 12,312, forward strand.
AACTTGCACACAGTGGTGACATAATTGGTCTTCACCCAAATTGTGCTCAAGGTCAAGGTCACATTTGTCATTTTGTGGGCAGTAACCGGTGAAATGTGATGGATGGTGAGCCAGATGAGCTGCTACCTGACTGCTATTGTGAATCAAAGTGAATATTCTGCAGACGCTGATTTCAAACTCAGAAAGGTTTACATTGTAATTAATAAATAAAAAGAGAACTTATATTTGCCTGGATTGTGTGTGGTAAAATATTTTTCCCCCAGTGGTCACACAACATGGCACAGTTACAGAAACAGAAAAAAAAGAAAATTCTACTTGAAATTTTACTTTATTTATCTCATATTTGAGAAAGTCTTTAAAATTTCACATGGAAACAAAACATCAGCCTATCATGTGCAGTTGTATATTACAGTAACAAAGCACTGCTGGGACTCACTGCACATCCTGTTGTTCCCTGTGGCCACACATTTTCATTGACCTCATGCCGACTGCTCTCCTTTGCAACATAATGGGGGAAGAACCTTCTGCATCTTTCTAAATTCTGTTGTCTTACACCTTACATCCTTACTCCTCTTCCTCTTCCAAGAACAGGCTGTTGCACAATGAAATCATGTTAGCATATTTTGAAGAGTAAAACTTTTGAAGTTATAGAAACACTATCCATTTTGCTGACACATAGACATATACAACCAAAATGTGTTTAAATTGTAGTGGATTGTTCTCAGTAATTCGTCCGAATGTCTCAGAACAACTTCAGCTGCCGTTTGAGAATCGATCCAAAGCAACTGAGGAAAACCTACAATGCTGTGAGACAAATTCAAAGCAAAGTGGCATCAGAAGATGTGAAAACACCAGCAGAGGGCAGTGGAGACCACAACAGAAGATGTACTGCAAGCTCTGCAGCCTCAGAGTTGCAGAGTTTAAGTGCCACTGAATTGTCTGATAATTTACCACGTTAATGGGAAGTAAATGTCTAAAGTGTTACAAGGATAAGCTTACTTTGTGTCCCCCTGCCATTAGCCCCCCCCAACCTTCCTCCCTTCCACCGGCCTTTTCCGCCATACTGCTGTTTAGACGTTGCGTAGCCGTTTTGCTGCATGATGTGTGTGATGCTTTCAAATCCTAGATTGTATCCAGACCTCCAATCAAGGACAAAATGTCAGTTAAGGTAAGAGACAGCCTTCCTGTGTTTGAAAAAAAAAAAAAAAAAAAATGACACTCTCCTCACACAGTGTAAAATGGAAAAACAAACAGCTGTGTGATCAGAAAAGTTTTAAAGCAACATAATGACTGTAGTTTTGATCTAATGGACACATAAATAATGCCTGTGCCATAATTAGGAGTGTTGAGAGCCTCATTAATAGCCCAGCGGTGTCTGGGTTTATCTCACTGCAGAAAGCCCTCCCTTGGAAACTAGCTTCCAACCTGGCAACAGTAAAGCCCCTCCCCATGATCCCATGCCCCCTGAGAATCCACTTCTCATTACTCCAGGCCTAGCTGTCACGATATGCAAAACAAAGCACACTATCTAACCACATTTATCTTTTTTTCCCCTCATTTCTCTGCACTTCTCCCAGCACTCTCATCATCCACTTCATTCAGCTGACTCACCACCTGTCTAACGTGTGCGCTTTTCACCACAGATCTACGTGAGAGCCCAGTTTGAATATGACCCCTCCAAAGATGAACTCATCCCCTGCAAGGAGGCCGGCATTCGCTTCCGTGTGGGCGACATCATCCAGATCATATCCAAGGATGATCACAACTGGTGGCAGGGCAAGCTGGAGAACACTAAAAATGGCACGGCCGGCCTCATCCCGTCACCAGAGCTGCAGGAGTGGTGAGAGGAGGCAAACACACTCTCACTGATGCATGATTGCAGGAAGACAAAAGCCATAAATTGAATTGAATTTGTCTACTAAAACATAGACTGTAAAGATGGAGATAGCCAGAGTGATGTCACCCATTGGTTTGTGGACTACTGTTTTGAAGTCTAGTGAGAGAAAAAAAAGAAAAAAAGTGTACAACCAAAGGCTGAATAAGCAACAGCTCTAAATGAGAAAGTGTAGACCCTATACACATCCATATGGTGGCAAGTTCAATCACAGGGTAGCCACACTCGAAAGTATACCCTGCTTTATTTTGCATTTTATTCTAAATGGGATAATAATCTACGAAGTGGACTTTTTACTGTATTGAAAAAGACTTGTAACTAGCCACTCAGAACACCTACGCCCTGGTCCATCTGTCAGAGGCTTTCTGCTGTAACTTCGTGTTACGTCAAAGCACAGCGAACAAAAACTAAATCTTGTTTGTAGTTTTTAAAATGGCAGCTGGAAAAAGGCTGGAAAACAGATCTACAGTATATGACCAATAAGCAAAGTTTAGCAGCTGAGTTGCACTGGAAGCATCAGTGTGTTTGTTTTTAGACTGATCCTCTCGAGCACTTATTGTTGCAAACCCTGTCTTCCTAGCACTTACACATTACTTTGTGGTGAACATAAAGTCTGCGTTGTTCACTTTAGAAAGGTTAGCTAAAACAATGTTGGATCATAAATAACTGGGCTGTCACTGACAGCTGGGATCCGTTTCCCCACCGCCATTGTTTACACTGTTGAAATTTTTGATTTTGATTGATCACTGAGAGAGAAGCAACATTGGCTAGCTTAGCATTTCCAGAAGCTGAACTATTTAATTTTTTTTTTTTTTTCTCTGAGGCTGTAGAGCTCTGTCAACACCAAACGTCACAGGATTTGTAGAGAAAATAGAAAAAGGAAAGAAAGAGCTGCCTCTGGACATAGACCCTCCAGTTATTCTGGTGGAAGCATGGTTTACTGCGTGTTACTAATGTGTATCTCCACAACTAGAGTACTTCAGTCCAAATTTAACTGTAACCCACTAAGTTCAATTGTTTGTTTGTGTGGTAGGCGGGTGGCATGTATCGCCATGGAGAAGACCAAGCAGGAGCAGCAGGCCAGCTGTACCTGGTTTGGCAAGAAGAAGAAGCAGTACAAAGACAAGTATTTGGCAAAGCACAATGCAGGTACACCATGCACATTCACACATACATCTGTATTCACATCATGTGCACACAAAGCAACATCCTGCCGACAATGCACGGGAAATGAGTGTTCCCATGTATGCATCTATGGTTTTTTACATCATGTTAGCGTGAGTGTGCGTGTATGGGCTTGTGAGCATGCTTGTCCGTCCGTCTGGCAGTTTGTGTAGGGAGAACTTGTATGTAACAAGATCTTGTAATGATGATCTCGAGTAGCAGAGCCAAGGCCAGGAATGACAGGAAGAGCTGCCAGAGCAGCAGAAATCTTATATGAGCACAGGGATGATTTAGGAAAATGTGGCCAGCTTGTGGATACAGACACCAGCAGATCTCTGCATTATTATCCATAGTTTTAAATTGATGATGTGCAGGAGTGTCTTCATTTGTCTCTTCAGTAAACATGCAGTGTCAAATAAAGAGGTGAAGAAGAAGCATTAGCAGTGGGTATGTTTAGCAGTGTCTGTACACTGATGTAGCACATAGATTCACCACTTAAATATCACTCAGATATTAATTTGGACAGCATTTCCAGCCTTTTAATAATAGCAGTATGGGTTTCTCCTTTGCAGATATATTTTTTGCATTTTCTAAATGATTTAACTGAGTAATCAGCTGCCTCTCCAGTGAGGCTCACATCCCGTGAATGAACTCCCAACTCCACTGTCTACGACAACAGCTGGCGACTGTAGTCCTTATTCTGCTCTGCTGTGTCAGTGAGGTCAGCGCAGCAGCACGTGAACCACCTCCTCATGTGCTGCGGGCTCTGCTCAGAGTGATCCTCCAGCTCACAGCGGCCCTCCAGAGCAGGAGGACTACCGTTACCAGCTGCAATCCAAGGTGATGGAGCTGGACTCAGTCCAAGCGCAGGATGCGATCCTCTCTGCTGAAGAAATGAAAAATATCAAGGACCGCCTCATCCGCGACCTGGCCAGCAAGCAGGCCAGCAGGGAAAACATGAGACGGGAAGGGTCAAGGCTAGCTGCTTAGCAGCGACTCACTTTTCAAACAGGTTTATCCACTAGAAAATCAATGGTGGATGGCATTGTTCTCTCAGACAGATAAAAAGTTAAAATAAAATAAAAGGAGTTATTAATTATACAGCAATTAGTAGAATCAGGCAGCTAGGCCCAGTAAAGTCTGTGTGTGAAACACTGAAAGGACAAATCCTGAATAGAAATGTGGACGAAAGTTCTGTTACACAAAAGATGGCTGTTTTATCACACAAGATGGCTGCAGAGTGGCTATACCTTACTTACTTGTCTATAGGGATTTTGACTATCTACAGTATGTAATGTCAACCAAAAAGAAAATACTCATTACCCAGAGTTCCCAGAGCCTGTGGTGGTGCCTTAATATTGGAAAAAAACCCCAAATAAAAAATAAAACCAAATATTTTACCTCACTAAGGTTAATAACATCAAAAAGTGTTTGCACATATATAGACAGGAATAAGTTCATTTAGAACTGTATATTCTTGTACAAAACGATAATTCTTTTCATGCAAGTATAATTAATTCAGAGAGATTTATTACCAAGTGATCTGAATGTTGAGGCTAAATTTGTGAGCTACTTACATAAGATGTTGGGGTGAGGAAAGGTGGGAGTTCATAGTGAGGAGCAGGGTGAATATGAAACGTAGTGGGCATCTTTGTCACAGGTTTGTGTAGCTCATGTAACTAGAGCTTCACAGCCCTGATCACATTTGTGTTCCTGTATGTGAACTTGGCAGTCTATAACAAGAGCCGGTCAAAATCTACACATCCATATTAGCATGCTGAGCAGCAGCTGGAGGCAGAAGAAGCTGCATGCTTATTTTGATTTGTAAACTGCTCTTCTGGTGTTCAATAAACTATTCAGACTGAGCTTAGAGAGAGTCGAGTAGTAATGAGGAAAGTGTACTATTACTTAATTCTTTGTTGTATGTCACATATAACAGTTTATCTCAAAGGATTATGGGATGAGAAAGATGAGTCATGCTGATAATGTAACAGAGAGCAAGCTATAGGGTGTGTGTGTGTGTGTGTGTGTGTGTGTGTGTGTGTACAGTACAGTGTGTGAATATCCACTTCATAAGCATGTGTGTAAACCCATGTACCTTGACACCCTGAGTGACATGTGGGTCACTGTCTATTTAAAGGACAGATACACAGTATTATAAGTCAGTGCCCATATGAGCTTTGAAGCAGTTCTTTTCTTGTGCTGTTATCACTCCTTCTGTTCAAAGTGGACATTAAAAAGATCCTGCCCTGTTATGCTTTTAGTGTAACAGGGGACAAAATCCAAAGTCATTTTGTCCAAAAATGTGTTCTAAAGCTGACATAAAGCTCCTGAGACATGTGCAAATTAAGTGAGTAGAGCCCTCTTTTTTTTCCCAGTCTCTGTTTAGCAGCAGTGGAGGTAAAAAAACAAAAAAACAATCAGACTTTTGTTTTTTTTATCCGTAAAAGGAGGACTTTGTTCCCTTTTGCTTCCACTAAAAGTGCTCCTTTAAAAGAAATGGCCAAACAGTCCGAAGCATGCAACACAGTAGTGATCGCATGGGACCCACAGTCATCTGCATGTAATCATTTAGCAATTAATCTGAAATAATCAGAACAGTGACTCTACTGTGATTCCGTTCATCAAACATTTTCCCCACAACAGATTCAAAAGTAAGTAAACAGACAGTTCAGTCAGGACCACCATAGTCAAAAAAGACTGATATTTCAATCTGCAGTCATTTATTTTTGGTGGCATGCCACCAGCACAGATCACACCGTAGGTTACGTCACATATAGCATGAAAATAGGAGCTGGGGGGTGGGGGTTGCAAAGCAGCGTGCAGTAACAGTAGGCAGGCTAAAGCAGCCTAAATAGTGTGTTCTACATGAGATAACCAATCAGATCAGCTGATCTGCAGGAATCATGGGTGAGCTTGACTTTGTGGCCTGCCTGAACTAAGAGCTATGCTCTTTCATGTTTGACACTTTAGTGTCATGGCCTTTTTTGGTTATTTCCCAGGAATTGTTTTCCTTGTGAGGTAGCTAGATTCATAGGAGATTCATTTTTATCACCATCACACAGAGAATCCATCTTTATGGGCTTCAAGCTATGCACCAGTAGCTGAACCATAGCTGGTTTAGACCAGAGGTTCTCAAACTTTTTTTCATGCTCCACTTCAGAAGCTGCAAAAAGTTCACATCCCACAAAATGATCCAAGTTGAATTTTAAGTAAAAGAATAAAACTGGTCTTTTTACTGATGTGTCAGTACCTGATCTAGAAACAGTTTCATGGAATTGGTAAAACACAGAAGTAAAGTAAAATGACATGGAGTATGATGCACTGGAAGAGAATGATTGCTTTCCACAAGCCAAAAAAAAAAACGTTGTCAGCTGTTGGCCCACATGTAATTATTACAGTAAATTAGCATATAACTTCAGCCTTTAAGACAGGCTGGAGATGCAGAGGGACAGCAGAGTCCGGAATGCAATGGCACAGCTTTAACAAACAAACTGGTTACGTAAAGCAGCATCAAACTATGTTCATATAGCAGAGAATTAACCAGACACTTTATCCCCAATCAAGAGAGCAGACCAACATTTAACAGGTGGAGCAACAGGTGCACAAGACTTTGTTGAATTCTTACCAGATGTTTTTAAGCAACACTCATGTGTAGAGTAGCATGTGTTAATATCCTTTATGAATTCATATTTTCCTGAAATAATGTGCCTCTCTAAGTATTGCTTTGGTACTAGTTCCAAGAATTCAGGAATCATGTTATCATCCTCAGCAATTTTTAAACAACACCTAGACTTGGTCATTGCTGCAGGCCAAAAACTGCTAGAAACACGGTGGATTACACAATTCTGTGTGACTGCTTTATTTTGTTTTTTAATATAAATTAACATATGAAAGAAGCCAAATGTTTTATGATCACTTATATGCTTGTTAAAGTCAACCATCATTTATAGCAAGAAATCTCCTGGGAAACAGAGTGACAGATTCCTGGGAAATACCCACTGTTATCCCTCTCACAAACCTTGGCCCACACCTGGATGCAGTCAGGCTCTGCTGTGCTACTGGTGACTGTTATCACCGTCACCACGTTCCCCAACCCACACATCACCAGTCAGTGTGAATAAACCCTCTAACAGCAACAACAACAGTATTTTGTCTGCTTCCATCTCCACTGTCGGCACTGTGCAGTGCTGCACAGCTGCCCAGCTGTTGTATCTTGCTGTTTGTGTTTTGTAATTCTGCTGTTGTAACCGAACCATGTTATGACCCCTGCTGTTCATCTCTCTCGCTTTCTCCTACTGAACGGCCTCTCTGCATGTAAGTAACAACCAGTGACAGCAACCAGCTCCTCTTCTGTCTCTCTCTCTGTCTTCTTCTTTTCTTTTTCTTCTTCTCTGATTAACTTAGTAGATTAAACAAGCTGTCACTGCCAGCGTTTCACTTTTGTTTCTGTTGCTCTTGTCAAAAACAACAGAATGCTGAGACAAAACTGAAACCATGTAGCGTAGCCTGTGTGTTTTAGACACTGTGTGCTGTGATGCTCACCCTAACCTGTTTTCTCATTCACATTTGTTTGAGTGGATTCATTTGCAGGCCCACTAATGTAAACAGTCTTTTATTAACCTCTTCAGTCCAATGTAATGTGACTGTAAACAGTTATTCACCATCGGTCTGAGCAGCAGCTGCTTGAACTCACTGACTTGTGGGTATTGTATTTCGCTTGTCAGCACCCTGAGATGTTGGCTGCACGGAGGCTCGTGTTTCAGTGGGAGAGAACACATTGTACAGTGAGCAGCTCAGCTTTAACATGTGATACGCTCTGCAGCCCAGACATCCTGCAATTTTCTTTATTTAGTCTAGTCTGTTTGGAAATGTTTGGACTCATACCTGCAATTAACTTCAAATGCTGTTTTATTGCAAAAATACAACCCAGAGAACCTGTGTGTTTTGTTCTGTGAGCACAGACTATATATAAAAGATGGATGTAGCTTCCAGGTGTGAAAAGTGAAGCCAGTGCTGAAGTGGTATAAACCTGCTTTCTTTCTAAAGACCAGCAGGGGGCGACTCTCCTGGTTGCCAAAGTCTATAGAAAAACAATCATATCTATGAGCTCAGGAAAGACTTTCCTAATGAGCTTATGCTCAAGTTTCAAGTAAGTAAGTAAATTTTATTTAATTAGCACTTTTCAAAGCAGCAGCTTCACAGCAACAAGTTAAAAATGACACCTTAAAAGGAAGGCAGATGCACAAGAGAAAAAAATGTAACATGCAAAACAACATTAAAAGACAAACCAACAGCGATTAGAGACATAAAGCTAGTCTGCTTTATGGTGAGATGTGGTACAGACTGAGCCGACCTCACAATAAGGAGGAGGTAGTTTCAGAGTAGGAGCTAAAATGTACCCCTTAGTTCGGAGCCTAAACAGTGACACAGTTATGTACAAATGGTCAGAAGATCTGAGTAGCCTTGAAGCAGAATATCTAGTTACAATTTCGAAGATAAAACAAGGTTTCCTGCTGTGGAAGGCTTTGAATGTTATCAGGAGGCTGTTGAACTGTATTCTGTTGAAAGCCAGTGCACATCTTTCAGAATGAGGGTAATATGTTCTCTTTTTTTCTTGGATGTCAAATGTCTAGCTGCCACATTCTGAACCATTTAAAGTTGAGTAAGTGCAGCCTCACTTAAACATGAAAATAAAGACATGCAATTAGTTAAGGTGGGAAGAAATAAAAGCATGGATAATTTGCTCTCTTAGTCTTGTAGAATACAACATGATATTCATTTTATAAGTTATGATCCCCATTAAATTCAAAAAGTACAAAAAAAACGCAGGGGATGAGTTAGGGCTGGCGTATCTTGTAAGTGACAGGTCACTTTCTGTATGAGCATGTAGGGTCCCTCGGTTTTTCAGTCAGGTTCACCCCTCGCTCTTCACAGGGTCAAAAACCCTCAGCTGGAGGCTTCACTGTGAGATCTCACTAACAGTGGGTGACATCACAGCGGCTCTGTCCATCCTTTATATAACCATAATGAATAAAGTCGATTATTTAGCTTGTTTGTTTCACGTGATAACAAACATTAATGGCTGATGAAATTTTTTTCAGTCATGCCAGAAATATTTCTCACTGTGCCGGTTAAGCACAGCTGTTCTTTATCCAACCAGGCACGAGTAGTCTTTGATGTCCCACTTAGATACACTGTAGCAAAAAACCAAGCCTGTCCTCGTGAGCCCTTTTCTCATTGGACAAATCACTTTAATCTCAGCACAGATTTTATTTCTAACAGAATATTCAACATCACCTCAGACCATCTTAGTTCTTCTTGTGTCCTTTCTAGGGTTGTTGGTTCAGTAGCGTTTTAAAGAATCCCACACCAGCATCAAATTCGCTTACCTGAACCTGTTCAAATCTCAGTAAAGGGCACCTATTAAGCTTTTCCTGATTTTCCTGTCATATGTATACCATTGTAACACACACACATGTTACTTATGTTATATACAGCTCCGGAAAAAATTAAGAGACCACTCCAAAATTATCACTTTTTCTGATTTTGCTATTCATAGGTATATGTTTGAGTAAAATGAACATTTTTATTTTGTTCTATAAACTACTGACAACATAACTCCCAAATTCCAAATATAAATATTTTCATTTAGAGCATTTATTTGCAGAAAATGAAAAAATTGTCAAAATACCAAAAAAGGTCCAGTGTTTTCAGACCTCAAATAATGCAAAAAAACAAGTTCATATTCATTTTTAAACAACACATTACTAATGTTTTAACTTAG
>VUQI01031638.1:0-12018 GCA_015106735.1 Paratilapia polleni
CAGCTGAGACTTCTTTGAGTCTTTAGGTCCTGCTGACCTTTCAGTTTCATTTATAAATGCTTAATAAGGCAAAAACAGTCCTCACTTTAGATGAGGTCACAAATACTGAACTAACAACTAGTAACTGTCTGAATTAACCATGAATTACAATATGAAATAAGTATTTATAAAACCTCTATTAACACACTCAAAAACAATGAGCTCATATCTTAATCATTATATGTATAAATGTGCATCTAAATACTTTGTTAATCATTTACTGAGACTTTCTAAACAATACCATGAACACGTTATATATGAGCTTATTAATCAAGAATAAACATTTATATCTTGTTTATAAATGACATACTAAGGAGGAGTAATGCTTTATAAATGATTATATTAAGCATTTACTAATGCCTTACTAATGCTTAATAGTGTGTAGTTATTATAAAGTGCTACCGAGAAATGGTCCCAAATCCCTGGTCATGATTGTGCAAGTCATAAGCAGCAACAGGAAACATGGAAGTTGTTGCTGTGGCTATAGAAGATTCTACAAGTTACTAAGTTCAAGAGTTCACTTTTTTCAGCGTTTTCATGTAGACATGTACAAGTGTGACCGTTTATGTGCCATTATCTTGTGATTGTGTTTGTCTATGACTGAGACTGTGAAGTTCTTCTTGACTGATGGCTTTGGTTAAAATATACAGGATTTTTTTTTGAAGTAGGTTATTTAAAATTTGATTCACATTTTAGCTTCTACTTTATTCACTAAGTAATAAAAACACTACAGAAAGATTCTTACCCTGAAAAAACTGCAGGATGTGTTCATTTTCCACTGGCAGATTTTAATTAAAATGACAAGAAAGGAATGAAGTTCATTACTTGCCGATGTACTCCAGTTGTGAGCTGGAGGGTGGCTTACAAATTGGATGTATTAGAAGTGAATATTGATCACAAGGTGCATACACCAGAAAATGTTGTCTCACTACACTGTACCTGAGGTTTTGCGACACACATAATTTACACTAATTGTCCTTAAACGCTTTTAACCTAAAACTGTGCTCTAGGTCCCTAAGAAGACATACATACCCACAGAAACTCTGCAATCAAGACAAAGTATTTCAATTCCTTGGTGCTTACAGTAAAAAGGATAGGGTTATTTTTCCCCTCTACAAAACAGCAACAAAGACTTCAGTCTTAATGACAGCAACTCCTACGCTCCAGAGGTGCACACTAAAACAAAGATACCAAGACTATAACAATTCTACCCTTCAGTGTGAGCAAAATATCATTATACAATGAAAATTGCCCCCAAAATCTAGGTCACTGCATGTCTTTTAATAACACGAAATACTGTGGGAGCTACATCCATACTCTGGAAAATGAGCAGCCTATCTACATTTAGGTGCTCCACATGCAAAATCTTCTTATTTTGTTACAAATTCACATAGAGCTTTTAATATCTGATAACAAAATCAATCATCTCTGCTGATTTTTATTCCAGCTAAAAGCATCTAACTCAAACACAAGCAGGCTTGCAACACTGCAGTGTTTGCTTTGGAATGAGATACAATTATATACCAGTTGCCCTTTTTTATGGACCATGTATTATGACTAGGAGGTGGACATGGAAGTGTCTACAGTCAGAACAAGAAATGATAAAGCAGTAATCAGGACTAGTTACCATAAGCAGTGCCTGTTCTTGAAGCAACTGCTGCTGGAGGATTTCTAACTGCCGCTGCTCCTCTTCTAACTTATGTCTGATAAACTCCTGAGGAAAGGTAAGGAGGCAGGAATGATAAGCATTGAGGTGATGAAAGAGAGACGAAAGTATGATTGGGGGAGGGGAAGAACATAGAAGCAGAGTTATGTAATGTCGGACCAGTAACAGAAACCATGTGTTGCACGGATTTAAAAAAAAAATAAAAATAAAAATAAATAAACAATTCTAACAATTAATTTGGTGGTCACAAAACAGTCACCACCCATGTTTAGAAGCTGTAGCAAAGACAAATCAAATTACCAGTAAAACACAGTGTCAGCACTAAATAGAGATTATGATAACCTTTTAGATTTAAAATGATCTAAATATTTATCAGCACACTGTGACTGATCTAAGGTACAGACTGATACAAAAAAATGGGTATTTGGCACTAAAAGGTGACTGTGCCATGATGCCAGACTCCTGTTTTACTGAGGGTAGACTGGAAACGGAGCATAAGAGGCGCAGAGAGCTCACCCACAGAAAACTCATCTCTGAGTAAATACACTAATTTAGACCCTTGCTGCTATGGCAACCTACTAGTGGAATTTCACCACCAGAGCAACCTGCACAGTGTTGCTGGTAGACACGCCCACACTTCCCACCGATTGGCTGATTGCAATCCCACTTCTCCTGTGGTTGGTTACCTGCTCCCTCTCTGCCAACCTTCTATCTTCCTCCCGTCTCATATCGTCAAGTCTCCGATGGGGACCCTTTTCTTGCTGCCTCACCATCTCTCGCTCTTTTCTCTGTTGCTGGGAGAGAAGGGTGACAGGAAAAAAAAAAAAAAAAAGAGTAATGAGCATTGAGGCTATGGTTGCACAGAGAAATTAGCCTGCTGTTAAGCTAATTCTCCCCTGCAAAGAGGTAGAAAAAAAAGGAATAAAAGCAGCAGGAGTACAGGGCAGAGAAAAGAAGCTGTGAGTCATTCTCACAAACACACCTAATGCATCCTAATCATCTTTTGAGTATGCTGGTTTGATACAAACTTGAACAGTTTTTCACTTTTGACTGGGGGCACTCTTTATCTACCTTTTTCTAAAGGGAGACTGCAACAGAAAGATTTGTTCTTTGTGGGGAAATGAGAGCCCCTGACTTGGCAGGGGCACAAAACACTCATACACTCAGTTATTGTTGGCACTTTAGTGGTGGACAAAAGAGGTAGATAGGATAGACAAGGAGGTGGAGGTTCATTAGAGGAGTGCAATCTTACTGCAGTAAAACCCCTTACCAATACTGCACAATGATTACAGCAACAATAGCAATATAAGTGCAATTACATGTGCCTCCTTCAAATTCCACTCAATTCCCCGAAGAGTTCACAGTTCACTGACACTTTGATAGCAGCCCACCAATTTGCTGGGTTATCCAGGTATGTCTTTCAAAGTATTCAGCAACATGCTCACCCCTCATCAACAATGTCTATCATAAACATGCTGTCAAATTCTGACTATGTGTCAACTTCAAAGAAAGTTCAGATGCTGGGCAGAGAAGACAACATGTTTATACAATATACTGTATATACACATTGAAGGGATAGATATATCAACACTAAGTTCAACATTGTAGTAGTTGACAAATATGTACAATGTACAAATCAACATGTTAAGCAAAAGACTGCTCAGGGCAGAAAAACTGTGGATGAAGGTACTGAAAGAAAATAAAAGAGGATTGCATTTCCAGTGATTCAGATCTGGGATGGCCAACGTGTGGTCATTAATATTTGTTTCCATGAGTGCGTTGTGAATTTGTATTGATCATTTCTTTACTACAGCTAGATATACACTATACTGCAAAATGATTTTCACACATTACATTATTAAAATTAACACATGCAGGGTTCAGAGAAAATCTGAATCTTGGGTCACAAATACAACTCACTAATCTCCCCAATTCTCAACTTGAGAATTGAGAAAGAAAAAAATCACAATAGTGCATTTTACAAACTCATAATCTCAGGATGCCCTGTTCTAGGCTACAAGTTCAGAGGAGCAAATGTTTGTACAATGAATAATTCACAATTGTGTTTTAAGGAGCTGAGCTGTTTCAGTAAATATAACCTATTAATCTCTATTCATCACCATTTCCCCATTCATTTAACATTGAATGGTAGTGAATAAAATTCTGAAATGGTACTCGTCTGAAGATGACCTGAGCTTTCGATCAGTACTTTCAACTAGTTATTTAGTCAAGCAGGCTTTGAATTGGGAATACACAGGTGACCTGTGCTGGTGTGTCTGTCTCATTGGCCAATTTCAAGATCTAAACTATTTGAACCTTGTTACTCCTACATGTACTTTTGTTAGTCATGCCCATAGTTTAAACAGAACACACGGTTAGTACTGCCAGCATGAGAAAGTAAATCTTAAACGCCGTACCACTGCCGAAAGCAAGCAAAGGCAAACAAAATACTGATATCAAGATCAGAGCAACCAAAAGGTAAACTGCAAGCAGTTATGTGGCTGAAAGATAAGGACAAGTATTGACATATTACAGACAATGAACCTCGTGGCTTTACGGCTTAGCACAGTGTTGTATTGAATTAAAATGCACATTCATGTTGAATGATGTATTTGTATCATGAGCTGGTAGTAAAATATGCAAGATTACAATGAATTACAAAAATCAAGGTCAAGAGTGGAGGCATCTCCAAGTAATTATCAATTGGAAGATTGATAATTGAACTGTGCCACTGACCAGCATGACATACTAAGAACTGTTTTTAATGTCACAACAACTAGTAGATATCTTTGATCCAAGCAAGCCAGCTACCTGGACAACCAGACAAAGGGCAGTATTTATTTTACACCATCAGTGTGAACAATTACTGCTTTGTTCACTGTAGAAGGCTAAATTCCTAGAAGTATGGCTGTTTAGGGGTATTTAAAAGGAATGTGTGCATGAATAAGTAAACTATGAAAAGATAAACATTAATCAAGCTGCGTTATGCAGGAATTCCTGTAATGAAAAGCATTTCTTGCCGTAAAACAGTGGACATGGCCTCCAGTGACATCTGGGGAAAAAATGGCTATCTATGGGATAAGCATAAAGCTAAAGCTAGTAATTAACTGGCATACCATAAAGACTGGAAAATGATCAAAAATACACCTACCAACGATTTTAAATTTGTTATAGCATCTCCTTTGTCTAATCTATACAAAAACTAATGTAAAAGTGACAACAGGTAGTTTTAATTTAACTGCTTTTGTGTATTTTTTTTTTTTACTTTATTGAGATATTTTGTTTGATTGTATTTTTTTAATTGAGCTTTTCTACTTTAGTTAAGCTATTTTGTTATAGGTAGCATTCAATGTTATGGCTGCTGTGACAACATTTCCCAACTTCTGGGATAAATAAAGTATATCTTATTTTAGGGACAGTTTTGTGCTGTAACTAATTCTCTATGGTCACATTTATGGCCAAGAGTAAATGTTTTACAAATGCGTATAGACATACTTTACCTCTTCAAGTCTGCGACGTTGCTCCTTCTGTTCTTCGATGCGTTTCTGTCGGTCATGCAACAGTTGCCTCTTATGCTCCTCAGGGTCCCGGCGCTGAGCCGCCAGTTGGGCCTGTTGCCTCTTGTGAGCCTCCGAGCGCTCTTTGTTCTCCTGCTGCAGACGTTGGAAGTCCCGCCGCAGGGTGGACTCACCCGGCACATTGAGGATTGAACTGATGACCAAAATCGAGATATGGATCAAAGAGGATTTTTGGTGGATGATTCATACAGAGAAAACAAGTCAAGGATTCATACTGCTCGGACAGAAATGCTAAACTGCAATTACCTTGACTCTCTGTCATCTCCACGATTGTCCTCCTCTTCATCACTACCACTGTACTCGTACTCTGTCTCTTCTATAAGGAAAATTGAAATAAAGTCACCTCTAACTTGAATTAAATTTTATTTGTTGACTATCAGTGACCAATCTACAAATCTGGTCTTACACTTGCTTACCCTTCTCTCCCCTTTTTTTGCGTGTACGATCAATATGGTCTTTGAGCTGAATTCGGACCTGACGTTCAGTGGGCTGGTCCCTGATGAAGGAATGCTTGAGCAGCTGCTCTGTGGATGGCCGGCTGGGATATGTCTTCACAAGGCAGCCCTCTATAAAGTCAATAAATTTCTTGGACCTGGCAGGAAGGGGAAGGTTAGAGGATAAGAAACTTGAGCAGGAGGGCAGTTGATAGTTCCAACATAGATAGATCCAACAATCAGAAATTCAAGTGGGCCCTTTCACATATAGAGTATTTTATGCGTAGGAATTGTCTTTATTAGTATTTTAGAAAGAACAATCTAATCTCTATTAGTCAAGAGATCTAGTGCTTGCAGTATTTTATGACTGTAAGGAATTTATATAAAATAATTATTGAAGCGAGGGGTAGTCGCTGTGATTAACCAGTACAAAAAAACTAAACAGTACACTAACAATCTGATTAACTACTTTATTACCTGCTGTTCTTCTCACTTAATTTCACTAAAACAGACCACAATCACATGATCATTATTAAATACAACTCAGTGCACTACAGTAACTGTGTAATGAGTAGTATCTGTATAAGGTCAATAATGTTCACAGGCAGCAGCCAAGATTTGCCAAGTCCATTGTATTTTAATTGTGTTCAGCTGAACATGTAATTGGGTCAATCCCCTACTTATTTTTTTAATACTCATTTATTGACACAGCATCGGCAGCAGCTTTTTTACCATGAGAATTATAAAAACCGTGGAAGAAACATTGCATTGCATTTTTAAATCGTGTGTGAGCATAAACTCTACTAAGTGGGTCCATTAACGACTAGCAGGAAAAGTAGCGGGAGGAAAAAAAAAAAATAGGGTAGGAGGAAATATGACAAATTAGTTTAAATGCTTGTTAACAATCATAAAAAGTGCATGACCTTTAACGCTTTAAAATTTGAGTGAGGGCCAGCTACCACAAATGCATCCAAAGTAACCTGAAGCACAACATCTGCTTTTGGAAAATGAACATGTTGCTGCAATTTCTTGTACAACTGATACTGTTTCCATTCACATACAGTTAGGCTGATAAGCCTGATAAGCAAAGTAACCACACAACTACACCGCATGTAAACATATCCTCCAGCAATGACCCATTTTTTGCCATTATGGTAGACCACGTTTATTTTTAGTTCATACATTATTGAAGAATTATTATTTCAATTTAATGCAAAGAGATAATCAATTCATGTTTGATATTTACGAAGTCCACAGTGAGGCAGTCTGTTACCATTTTGTTTGAGTATATATATCATACACAGAAACCTGCTAGAGGGGCATTTAGCTAATGCACAAGACATGATAAGATATAACATGTTTTTTTTTTAAAAATGGCTTTTCAAGCACTTCAAGATGAGGCATCAGTATGGCTGATAACTCACCATTTCTTCGATTTAAGTTTTGGAGGAGGATTCCTGGGGATCAGGAAGAGTGCTCTCATTGGGTGCATGTCACACAAGGCTACAGAAATAAAGCAGATTACTGGAGTTAAATCCTTTGGCCCATGCTGCGAGAGCTACTTTGCAAAATAAAGAGCACATCAGAATGAAGCTAATGTTAGACAGAGTATCATCCACTTCCACACCTGGTAGTTTGTGAATAACACACGCCACCATTACACATGTTTTCTGTATCCTCAAACATGGTTACAGCTGCTGTTATCCAATCTCTCCTGGTGCCTCAGGCTTATTGTTACACTGAATGTAAGAACAAGGACTGTGAGTCATTGTGTTCCCAGCGTAGGTAGGTAGCTAAACCTGACTGGTTAGCTTTAGACTTTCACAGTAAATAGGCTTTTGTAACACAGTCTTTAGGACATAGCCAACGTGACTGAGACAGCCAAAGGAAAGGGGAAATTTTCATTTCAGCATTTGAAAGTACACACTAAACAAAGGAATCACAGTTCTAGTGATAACGTGCTTCATACAACATACATTTGATACAAACTGTTATGTTTTGCTGTGCCATTTAGTTTACACTACAGACCGTCCAAAAGCTCTACATTTAAACAATTACCTCTAGGAGGTATAACAAGCTAAAGACGAGCTAAAACAGCATTCTGCAATTGGCTGGTGCAACCAATGCTTTAATTTACCCTGTAAGGTTCATGAGCACATTATTATAACCAGCACAATAATGCATCTCAATTAAACTGTGACAAATAGATGGATGAATTCTCAGTAAATTTAGGTCAGATCAGTACAGAAAATTTATGGAAATAAAGTGCCAAGTGCAGAAATTTGACTACAGCTGCAACTATTTAACTCAAGAATCACATATATATTTATGTGTAAGATTTGTGATTATGGTAATAAAGAATACAATTCAGATTCAACACTAATAACTGCCTATAATGCCCATCATGTTGTTATAGAAGATAAGAAAGTGATCCAAGATCAATGTGTTATTATGCTTTTATTAAGCTTTAAAGCAGTTGTTAACAGATTAATAAAGACCTATCTTGCACTATTAACAATCAAGTGACAATTGGTTTTAGCATTACTACCAAAAGCAGCTAATCTAAAGACAAAGACTACTTTACTACGAGAAAACAAACCACAGTTTTCAGCCTGATGGAGTCAGTACATGTTGCATAATTTATCATGGCACTACACTAGCTTGACAGTTGGCCTGTGCGCCCCATGTCATTCACAGCAGCAACGACGACGTCTGTAGAAAAACTTTCAGAATTTTCTAAGGAACCATGGTACATTCACATCTACTCTGAATAGAAATATTGCTCAGTTCACAGGCTTAACTATTGGACACATTCTACTCTCCACATGAAGGGTTCAAGTTTTCACACCAGTATTCTG
Source organism: Paratilapia polleni (assembly GCA_015106735.1). Taxonomy (NCBI): domain Eukaryota; kingdom Metazoa; phylum Chordata; class Actinopteri; order Cichliformes; family Cichlidae; genus Paratilapia; species Paratilapia polleni. The sequence continues at coordinate 8,576 of VUQI01031638.1, forward strand.
TAGGTTTCATACTGAATGGTGTCATAAAATCATAATTACAAGTAAATGCCTTAAGCCTTCTACTCTCAAACTCTGCACATGCATTTCTTTGAAAACAACCACCCACTTATCAAATGTAGGAGCATACTAGGCACTATAAGCTACTCGTGTTGAGCTACTGTTCAACACCTTCTTTAACCAAACTTTTACAAACATTTTAATTGCTACTCTTCAGTGAGATTTTTCTTTGCTTCTTTGCATTTATACCAATCCTCCATGCAGAGAGATCTCCTTGCTAAGCAGACCAGAGAGATCTGTACAATCAGCCTCCACAGGCCAACTGTCAGCTCACAACTACACTACCTTGATTACAGTGAGTCAGCTGTCCATCTGAAGACACAGACAACAGGGCTGCATATGCAAGACAGACTCATTCATGAGGTCTTTTAGAATGGGCTTTGAGATGATGGCATATCTGCTGCTGAGTACATATAAATGCATGATTTAAACAGGTAAAACAGGTGTGCGTATACACTTACGAGGAGCTCCCTCGGCCATCTCAATAGCTGTGATCCCCAATGACCAAATATCACTCTGCAAAATACACAAGGGACCAGCTCAGTCTCTAGCTTTCATATGTTCCTACAGCATAGTGCACACACACAAACACAGTGCTGCTGTTACCCTGTAGTCATAGGTGGAGTCAGGATTCTCATCACAGGCAATGACCTCAGGTGCCATCCAGTATGGCGTACCAATGAAGGTGTTCCTACGTCCAACTGTCCTGTCCAACTGGGCACTGACCCCAAAGTCAACTGAAAGCGAAAAAAGAAATAGGAGAAGGAAAGGGTTTGAGACTGGGGATAGATCAGCAGTACTACTTTAGCAATACAAACTGTCAAAAAGGCTAACGTACCCAGTTTGACCTCTGCATTCTCTGTTAGCAGAACGTTCTGGCCCTTGATGTCTCTGTGGATAACTTTATGGGCATGGAGGTGAGAGAGGCCCTGTTCACATACAAAGAAGTCAAAAATGGTCAGTGTGTAGCGTTCTCCGCCTGTCTGTGTGTGTGTTTTGCGTGCAAGGTTATTATAGTTAACAAAAACTTAAAAACTAAAACTAGATGTGAAAAAACATTTTAGTTAACTAAAATAAAAATCAAAACTAGACTTTTGAAAAAAATCAAAACTAACTGAAACGATTTTGTGAACTTGGAAAACTAACTAAAATAAAATAAAAATATAGAGGAAATATCCTTAGTTTCAGTATTTGTTAATTTGGTAAAATTTGTTATCACAACTTCCCTGATGAGGCTTCAATGGACATGTTCATTGAGACTTTGGATGTCCACAAGACTGTGAGTCAACTGCTTTCACAAAGTTCTGTTTATATTGTAACATCCAGACTGATTTTCCTAAATCTTGCTTCTGGCATCTGCCCTAAATACTATAATAATTAAAAATACTAAAACTAACACTGAAACTAATAAAAACTAAACTAAAACTAAACATTTTCAAACAATAAAAACTAAACTGAAACGAGCAAACCCACTCTGGGAACTAACTGAAACTAAACTGAATTAAGAACAAAAAGTCATAACGAAATAAAAATAAAAACGAATAAGAAAATATAAAACTATAATAACTCTGTTTGCGTGTGCATGTCACATCCCGGCAAAATGTGGCTTTGGAAATACCTGCTGTAACATGTACTAACATGATGGCAGCTTTGAGTACTTTATCGGGTTTCTGTCTTATCCACATATCTGTAGATTGTTTTTAAAAACATGACAGTATCACAGCCCTACAAATTACAGGCACACAGGAGGCTTTACAGTTGCATATGATGTTGAAAAATGGTATGGGCCAACCCATGAGTATGGTATAAAAGCTGTAAAATAAGCAGTATTCACCTGCCGCTCTACCATAGCTAGTTTTGTTATCACCTTGAAACTCTGTTTGTGTATGTGTGTCATCATGGTAAAATCTGTTCCTAGAGAAATGTGCTGTAGTGGGAACCAGCACAAAGGTGATTTTAAGTACTTTACCAAGTGTGTATATGTCCATCTGTCTCTGGACAGATTTTGTCACGACAATAGAGTGACAACTGTGCAAGTCACAAAACTTTGCAGGTGTGTGGAGGAGTGTGGTCTGACAAATCTTTGAAACTGTAGCTAAACCTGGTTTCTCAGTTTCTCACCCTTAGGATCTCTCTGCAGATGTAAGCAATCCAGTCCTCCTTTAGAGAGCTGCCTTTAGTGTTTTTCACCAGGTCGGTCACTGAACCCGCCCCACAAAACTCCATCACCAGCTATGTGGAAACAAACTCTTAGTTAGACCAATTAATGAGGCTTACAGGTATTAAACCCTCAGACCAGACACAGTGGTAGACAGACCCAAAGTTGGTCATCGTGTCCTGGTGGGCTCTTCTTGACAAAGGCACCATAGTATGTGGCTATGTTGCGATGGTGGCTGTATTTTTTCAACATGTTTATTTCTGCTTTGATCTCCTCTTCTTCCTCCTCAGTAACATCCATCACTTTGATGGCAGCCAGCTGGCCTGTCTTCACGTGACGGCCCTGAAATAAAAGCAAGTTGGATTATTGCAACACTGATCAGTAAAGTTTAAAGTGAGCCTTAGACTCCGTCTTCCTGGAACTCTTTGAATTTTGCCCATTAAGTGTGGCTAATTGCTTCTTCACATCATTTTGCTATTCTTATTTTACATTTTCTTTTACTAGAGTGCCTTATCTTCCTGTCACTGCCACTTTAAATTTATCAGCCTGATAGCTGAAAATTATACTGACATAGCAGTAGACTAAATCTGCTGTAATCTAAGAAGTTAATGTACAGATCATTTAAAGAACAGGCACTAAAGAAGGCTTTGTAGCAATAATCCAAATTGCTCACCCTTTGCACAAGCGACAATTTAAGCGCTGAATATTTTATTCTCCGTTAGAATTCCTGCATTACTCATATGTTGACAAGGGCATCATGGCTCACCTTGTACACCTGTCCATATGTCCCATTGCCAACAACCTCGACCAGCTCGAAGATTCCTGCTGGATCCTATTGGAGACAGCAGCAGATTCACGTCATACAGTATACAGACAGAGCAGGGTAGGATACACCAGGACATTTAAGCCACATCAGCTTGACATCTTAAAGACAGACAAAGCTTTTCAATAAAACAAACCCTAATTCAGTTTTCTTTTTCAACATTTGGGAAAAGGCAAAATTACAAACACTACACTCAAAGCACACCACATTTATTTTTGTTTTTAAGTGGGTGATGCTTGCTTTGTTCTTCTTTGAATCCTCCACATTTACACTTCAATGCCGACCCTAAGTGGAGGTTGTATTTCATGTTGTTACACATTTTTTCCAGTTAAGACAACCTTTAAATACTAAAATCCTAGTAAAACTTCACCTGTTCTTGTAACAACTGGGATCTGCCAGTGGTTA
>VUQI01031638.1:14279-28575 GCA_015106735.1 Paratilapia polleni
AAATTTGTTTTAAATTTTTTTTTTAATATTTTTAAAAAAAAAAAAAAAAAAAAAAAAAAAAAAAAAAAAAAAAAAAATCGAAGAGTGCGTCCCCAGCTTGTTTGTCTCATTCTCAAGCACAAAACCCACAAATATGCGCACATGTGGATGACGCAGTTCACTATCCTGCCAATAGCTTCACACTATTACATCTTTTAACAGGTGATATTAACGCCCAAGATATGCTGTGATGCAAGGCACGTAACAAGGAGAATGCTAGCCAGTAAAAACTGATTTAAAAATGATGAAACAAACATAAACCTAAAATGCTTCTGTAAATGTTTTATGGGGAAGAAAAACCATTACAGCTCCAGAATAAACAAACATGCAGTCATAATCTGAAGCTGTTGTCTATGTTTTTGTGATTGTGTGTATGTGCTTTTGTTTTTATTGTGACTCTTATAAGTGAGCTTTAATGTCTGTTTAATATGTTATTTGGTTATGTTTTTGTTATCTCATTCATATGCTTCTGGTTCTTATCTATACATAGATGCTTTTGTGTCTTTGGTTTTAATGTTTATAAAATACCATCAACCTGCCAGGGACTGCAGATGAAAATTAGCCTGTACAGCTAAATCCAACACATTACATGACGAACCTCGTGTTCATGCTCATTTGTGCATTGTCCCTTTTAAATAAACTAAAACGTAAGTGTTCCGGTGAGTTACGCTGACTGTAAACGTAACATTTGCTTACAAGAGAACTTCAAATGGTCATTTCAGAAAATCACTTCTGCAATGTCAAAAATGTTGAGGTAAATTAATTTTATTTGCGCTGTTCAGACCCACCAGTAACTTAACTTTAGACCAACAAATGATTAAGCAGGCCCTAGTGTAGCATTAAGTATAAGGTCTTTAAAAAGTGTCCTGCTTTCCACACACATCAATGGTAACAGAGCTGCCATGCAAGGTGCTCACATGCTATTGAGAGCAACTTGGGTGTCTGAGGCAACATGGTCAAGGACTCGAGGCCAGGGATTGAACAGCCAACCCTGCATTTAATGGACAACACCTGAGCCACAGCCACCCCATAGTCAGTTTTGTTCAGTGGAATGTGCAGCCAAAGATAAACAAACAAGCATTTATTCCCACATGTCAGCAGTGGTGGGCAACAAATTTACCCTGGGTCATCCTTACGCCTACTTAACTGTTCTTATGAGCAAACTGTTCGCTAACTTACTAATTTACTATGTGCAGTATTAAAAAATATATAATAAATTATTATTTACTGCACTGTGATATTAAATTATTACTCCAATTTAAAAAACTGGGTCACATCTGCCTGTGTGCTAGGATATTGGAAAGGTGAATCTGCAAAAGAAAGTCAGGGGAACAGGTAAAACTGGACCAAACAATGAGTATTTGGATAATCTGTTAAGCCCCATTAACATGTGAAAACTACATTGAAATGTTAGGGTTTCCTGATGTTTACAGAGAGCACAGGGAATCGTATAGAACTGACAGACTTTTTAAAGGAAATTATTTTATTACTTTTAATCACCTTTTTTTTCAGATTGATCAGGACATCATAAACTGAGTTCTTACATTAGAGTTTCAATGGAGCCATTAAGTAACCTTTTGATCACTTTAACTCTAGGCAGGTAATCAAATATAAAAGAAAAAAAAATATGGTTATGTTTAAATTCTGCACCTTATTAGGTGAGACAAAGCTCTTCTTCTCAAACAAGCACTGACTGCAGTATAATACTTATTTATATAGGTAAAGTGGGTCTGTCTTTGGTGGATTTACTATTGCAAAAAAATAAAATAAAATCCTACACCTTCTTGATAGCTTCCACAGTTATTTAGTAGGAAAAATGTGCTGTTTCTATTTTAATTTCTTGCCTGTCAAAGAGTTTCCAATGTTGCAGAAATTTTAAGACTGAGGCCTTAATGAGAGACCATTGAAAGCACGAAAAGAACGGAGTCCAGGCAATTTTCTTTATCATTAACAAAGTCTGATATTTTATCAATTTACAATACTAGAATATTATCAGTTATTGAAACCACACCAAGCTAAAATTTATCATTTAACTCATAAACTCAAATATGAAAACTAAAAAAAAAACAGCAGGTGACAAAAGGTAGTTTAGATAAACCAGCCTCCTCATTACATGATGTAATCACAAAGTGTCCCTGCGTTGTTTAGATACTGGTGCTTCTTTTAACCAACAAAATAAACTCAAACTTGTCAGGACTGGATAATTTGGTTCTTTAAGCGGAGAAATCACCGCATATATTTGGTGGATTTATGTACAGACTGTACTGCCTAAAACACAGGCCAAGGGATGTTTATCCCACCTTAACTTTGTTGCGTGGGTGTTCAATGGTCGTGCTTGTGTCTGAGACTAACTGGCATATGACATAACATCTAATGAGTCCGTCTGCCATAATTTTACAACGAATAAAGTGCAGCACACTTATCTGGTAATAACAATACTCACCCTCAGAGCTGCGAGGTCTATGTCATCCAGGCTTCGTGTGGGGGCGTTTTCAGACATAGCTGGCGAAACTTATCACGTTAGCTAATAAGTTAGCCACTTATTTGACCAGAAGTACTTAAGGGGAATTTAAGTGGCTGCTCACGCGATCTTATAATGGCCTAATCTATAGAGGAAATACAGAAAACTGGCGGTCCAATATGCTGAAACTGTAGCACTTAGATTAGCAAATACATCGCAGATAGAGCAGCCACAGACGCACCCAGCTGGCTAGCTCACGTCAACTCTGGCCGAAAGCTATGTTATTCGCACTTGTTTTACAGAAATGCCGGCTGCAATATCTGATCAAATCACATGCAACTTAAAATAAGATATTCAGACAAACTGATAACGTCGCTGTTAGCCGCACATTGGTATCGACCTAACAACTGGCAGGTTTTAAATGCAGTGCACCTCCACTGTTGTTGAACACCTTGCTGCGTTCATTTTGACAAAACGCCGCGTCTTTGCTGCGGTCCAACATGCCAGCTATTGTCATTTATGATACATTGATGAGTGTCGCCGGGGAAAAAGCTACCAGATAGGTGTTACATGCCACTAAAACATTCCCACTTACGTTGATAAAGTATAAAATTTAATTTACGGCTTATAAACGCAATGGTTGTTTTAAGGAGAACGCAACGTCTGATGTGATGGCGTCCGGGTCCGTCCGCACCGCACCAGAACCGACTGTCAGGCTCTCATTATTGGCCTTTAACAGATGTCCTCCCGGAATATTGTTACAGATTAGGAGCGGAAAAACGAAAATAAAGGCCTCGTTTGAAATACGATTCCCTGCGGCTGCAGTTGTCAAACTTGTTAACACGATTTAAATTTACCCCGGTTTCGTCCAGAGCGCACAATAATCCGAACACTGAGTCAGGTGTGTGCGGTTAATCTAACGTTAACTGGCTAGCTAACGTAGCTATGCTAGCGAGCTAAATTGTCTTTTCCAGAATAAACTTTCCTTCTTCATCCATTTTCTGTGTTGACAGTCGCGCCTAGCACTGCCAACCTTCCGGGGAAAACACAGGCAGACAGACAGGCAGGCACTATGTTCTCGCCAGCCACCGTAATACTTGGTAAGACAGAGCACTCGACACTTTAAAGTTGAGCGCTGCTGTTGATCTCCGGCGTCCAGATTTTATGAACTTGTAGTCATAGTCCAACACTGACAGAAACGGTGCAGTTTTTAACTGCGGTATAATCGCCAAACTTGTTATTTCGCCATGTTTTGCTTCCCAAGTCCTCTCCTCCCTCCCACTCGCAGCCTAGATGTAGTCTTGCGGGGTTGTACTGACGATTGGCTGCACACAACACTCCTCAAGTGTTTTCTCTTCTTGGCTGGCTACGGTGCTTCATCAGGGACAAATTACCTGAAATTACAGTGGACTTCAACCTACGCAGCTACCTCTGTCTTCTGTGAACTGCACAGCTGAGATCATCTTCTGGTGTACCTGTTCTTCACTGGCCTTCTGGGTCACTGAATGCACTCTTAAGTCTAAAATACTCCTGAATAAGCAAAGCAATGCAATGCAGTGCAACATTTCATCAGTTTTTTTGACAATATTACCAAAAGTAACTGCATCTGAGAAATTTTTTCCGTTGTTTGGTTTCATATTTGTCATTCAACAGTTTAGAGATTGCTATAGTTAGTTTTCCATTAGGGCAGCCCTACCTTTATAGTGACTGTCAATACTGCATGAGTCACTTCCAAAGCTGCTCAAGAGAACAATCTGAGGTGTTATTTAAAAAAAAAAAAAAAGCCCTTCAGACTGTATGGCAACTCATTTATTGAACTTCTACATTTATGTCATGAATACCAGTTTCATGTGAAAACACATTCAGTCTCTCTTAGAATAATTATTTGCTTCAAGAATATACCGCTAACAAAGGATGTTGCTTCCATAGCGACAGCAGTAGTTTAAAGAGGATGTAAACAATTCTCCTTCTTAGTGTTTCTCTTTCCATGTGTGATAAACACACATCTTAAACGGTCATTTTAATAACAGCATTGCATTATGATTTTCTACAGAATAATAAAAATACATGCGGATACACTACATTTTAAAGTGTTATATTTTTCTATTAAATCCAATTTGAATGTCACATTTACTTCAAAAAAGCACAACCTCTTATAAAAATAATACAAGAAGGCTGTAGGGAGGACATTATTCAAATTAAAATAAAAGTAGATATTCACTTCAGTTCCATAAAAAACAAGTTTATTAAAAAAACAAGAAAAGTAACGTACCTTAAAGTACAAGTTGTCCGTAACTGCACTAACAAGACTAAGAAAGAATATTTATTTCTCTCTACCCCTGAGTGTTAGCAACCCTATACATCAGTAATTCTAAGGTAATCACATAGATCTACAGATCTGCAAAAACAAGATTGTCACAAGGTGACTCTTGGGGATAAACAAAAAAGTCTCCACAAGTAATATATTCATAAAAATGATTTGGCAATGCTGGCTACTAGTCTAGTAAAAACACAATTCATGATAGAAACAGTATAAGGTCACTTCTCAGTATATCACAGACATTTATGCAGAACTTACAAGGAACACAACCTAAGACAACCATTGTGTGCTGTATGAAAGAGGCTAGCAAAGAAATGCAAGGGCTTGTAGTGGCTTTTAATATCTTACAAAGGTAAGTGTGAATAGTTCTGAAGCCAGAATAGCACCATTTCTAAGCAGAGATGGTTTTACTGGCTTATCTGTGCAAGATGCTTCATGTAGTTGAGTTGATCACATGGGGCACATCTCATCTGTCACTTTCACAGACAACTTTGCATGGAAACCACCTAGGTAGTGTTGTTCACTTGCAGGAGTGTGTCAAAAGCTTATACAACAGTCTGTACAATTGCACTAACTCTGTTTTCACTTTTTTGGGATTATTCATTTAACAATGTTTTTTTTTTTATGTCAATCCATCATTCTAGATCATCTTTTATCTGGTCTCTTTATAAACATTTGGCAGGATTTTTTCCCCTCACAAATATTGTAGTCATAACACTAGCTCGAGGCTACGAATATAAAACACAGAGTTGCATTCACAAGCTTTACAGACTGGCCTTTATCTCCTCTTGTGCTGGTTGTTCTCTAAAAACTTGTGATACAAGTGCATATAATAAAACTTGGCCCAACTTTCAAATATGTAAAACTGAGTTACAGTTTTGCCCAAGTGCACAATCTAAGGTCAGAGAAAGTTATATTTCCCCTCACTTTGGTTTTCCATCACCCTTATAACCCAATTCCTGTTTTTCTTCATGTGGAAGGCAGCATATACTGTACATTCTGCAGAATTATTACATGACATCCCAGTCAATGCAATGACTCAAAAGAGGGAAGGTTCCCTGTCTATTTTCACCAGCAATGCTACAAATGTATCCAGTGCAAGATATTTAAAGTAGTATTTAAAGTGGTCACCACTCATGACTCGGTAATGGGAATTAGATTTCAAGTGAATGAACTTCCATGATTTAATATCAAGCAAAACCTAAAAATTCTTTGCCCTCCCATTAAAATATAACCCAATGATGCCCAGAAATGGCAATCAGTGAGAATGTGAAAGCCACATAATGTCACTACTCAGTCAGTGTTACGGCTAAAAATAACACACCTAAACAAATGCCTATGAGCAAATGTAACATATGGTACACATGCAAGACGCTGAACCCAACATGAAAATAGCTGAGATATTCAGTGGTCTCAAGTGGGTAGTGGAATGTTCTGTTCTGGACTGTCGACAACATGCTGAAAAAAATAATTCACTAGGCTGTCATGGTGACTTTAAAAAATGCAACAATTAGCAGGAAATCAACCCAACACCCTTTAATTATCTTGTCCTCCTTTTCTTTCCCCTCTCACAGTTTCTCCACCTGATCATGGTCAGCCAACCTATCAACATATTAGCTTCCATTTTCCCAGGGCACCATCCTGATTTAGTAAGTTGTACCTCTTATCAGCACTCTCCCTTTTCTGCCCTATCCAGTCTTTATTTCAGCTACAATCCAGTCATCTCTTTATATCCGTCACCATAACAACCACAAATGTTCTGACAGATTTTCTGGCACTGCAGTGAGAGGTGAAGCCTCAGAGGGAGAGAGTGAGAGTGAGAGTGAGAGAGGGAGACACACACGGAGCCACCCACCCACCCAAAAATCGTGCACCAATAAATGTACACTATGTTCCCAGATCATGTGAGATGCTTGATTTCCAATACAACCTTGCAATCCTCTCCTGACTCATACATTCATTTATCTGCGTTTTGCAGCACCACCAGACATGCAGATCAGATTGCACCGAAGAAGTTATAAAGCACACATCATGAAAAAATTGGCCAATACAAGTTAATATAAACAGATCGTCATAACATTTGCATATCCGTGGTTATGTTCAGACTAGCCCATTGTCAGTGAAAAAGACAAAGTAAACATAATCAAATCATTAATAAACTTTGTTAAGGTAACACCCCTCTCACCTCCCAATACTTAAGTGCCAGTGCTGCAACTACTTTAGTGTACTATGTTGATTATTAGGTAAACTAGAACTACAAGGAAAGATGACTGTGGTACAGCGGGAGTTGCACTGTCATGTAGTGCTCTAATCCTAGCTGAACTGCTGTCTATGTCCACAGCCCTATGGGAGCCATGCCTTCTTTAGTGCCCAGTGGAGGCAGCAGGTTTTCCTCACACAGGAACTTCAAGGGGAAATGGACCAGCAGTCCTCGGACAGCCTTCAGTTCCTCTTTGGCCTGCTCAGGGTCTGTGCTGCAAAGGCGATCCATGTTCGCATACTCCCTCAGGGCTTGCATGCTGTGGACACTGTTGCACGGCAGGCATCTGAAGACCTGCAGTACAGCAGGATCCAATGAGAAAGTCAGAAAGGTTACATTACACGTTAATACAGGTAGAAATTTAAAAAAGGATTTAATTAAAAAATAGTCATGCACAGTTTTTGGTTAAATTCACACCTTGTCATAAATGGTGACATTTGTTTTAGCAGCATCATTCCAAACCAAGAAGAAGAACTCATCACTGATTGGATCATCAATATTGATACTGGGGTCTGAAGCAGCTCCAACGAGAACCCTGGTACAGAAGGGAAAGGCCAAAAGTTCAACAAACAGTGTACTCAAGCAACAAAAAGTCTCTGTCACAACACGGTTGAGTAAGCATAAAAATGTACAAGTTTTTCATTCAGAAATGAATATTTTTTTGCTTGTCTGCTTGTAAAAAGAAAACATTCATGCATATTTATAGGTTTTACTCGTTCTCAGTTCGCACCTGGTAGCAAACACTTAATACACAGAAAACTAAGTTAGAATTTAAGTTGTTAATAAATCATCAACAGTCATCTCAGGATTAACACGTTTTTATCCTGACCTGAAGCACTCTTTGCGTAGAGCGAGTGTCAGTGGTCCTGCCTGGTATTCCTCTCCTCCCATGATGGATGGGACCCTCTCTTCATCTTCCACAAATACTGCCAACTCACTGTCTCGGCTGCCCACCATGCTGCGATCATTGATGTTGGCTGATCCTGGAGCACAAGCGGAGAGTAGAAGCATTTACAATCTGTCCATTCAGAAGCATGATTCATGTCAAAAAAGTACTTTTAGCTATATTTAGAATGAGCGCTGCTTGTCAGCTTCTCTCTAGTTCAGTTTTGTGTAATAGGTACAGAAACTGTTCAGAAATTAGGAAATCTTTTTATATGTACATTAAGTGCAAAAACAGCTATAGAACCTAAAGCTGACAATCTCTAAGGTATGCAGAATACATTGGTAAAAAGGCAGAGCTTTAGGTCTAGTGACAATTTTACTCTTTAACACAAGTTTCACAATATAAATTTGTGCTTTAAAGTTCCAATATTTAAGACTTTAATCCTGGCTGCACTTGTGAAGAGCAGTTGCTCTCATAGTTTAATGATGAACACATTGCTTTTTTTTATCCATACGTCACAACAAAAGCCATCCAGTCTTTTGGCAGATTAATGTGCAATGACAGAAAATGTTCACATTATATTAGCAGTTTGCACACTGTTGCAATATGCTGTTGGAAGAGTGAAAAGCACAGAGTGAGGTTGATATCAAGTAAATGTGTTAAGGCAATGTGAAATCAGCCCAGCAAAGATGGACCCCGCCACAGCAAGGTTGAAAAATGACAACAATTATCAGTGTCACAACAAAAAACATGAGGTAATCTGGCAATCCAGACTTAGCCTCTAGGGGCAGTAGCCAATATTTCAGGCCTTCCAGTGTGGCCAGCAGACATCTGGGCCATGACTTCCTGTTCTGTTCACTGGTCATGGTTTAAGAATGCAGATACATTTTTTAAAAAGGTAATAAAAAAGTAATCGTCATCAATAGCCAATGGTTTCTACAACACATTTAAGCAAACACAATCCCTCTGTTCTACCCACAAACACTGTTTACCTGCATGCATATCTGTATAAATGCAGATATCTGCATATTCATATACAATAAGATTTAAAATCTTAGGGAGCGTAAAGCTAAACAATGAAACAAAGAAATAACAGAATCCTTGAGTCTTCAGTACACCATACTTAAACTTCTTACAATTTTAAGTATTAAACGTCATTGTCCTATTTTTTTTTTAAAGAAACATTTTATAAATAAATGCCCATATATTTGTTCATATTCATATTCTACAATTTACTGCAGTGCAAGGTGCTACAAAACTACAGATAAATGTATTGATTCGGTTATACTATAGTTTCATCGTTACACTGAAAGCCACAAACACATTCAGATACTTTATATTAAAAAAACATCAGCTGCAGCCAGCATTCTGTCATCATTATTTTGGCATGGAGCTCAGTGATGACTCAAGGTCAAAATTATAATCTCTTTGAATGCCCAGCGGTGACTCACCAATGATATAGCAGCGGTCATCAGCAATGAGGATCTTGCTGTGAACATAGATGAGTTCTGTGACAAGTGACTCTGAGAGCTGGGAATGCGTTCTCAAACCGCACAATGTGATGTACTCCGTCCACTGCTCCTTCACTGCAGGACAAATCAGAATCACATTATTCACATGAGATAATGTTAAAAAATATACCATAAAGACTTGCTGAGGAACTCAGAGATATTGGCTCCTAAAATGGATGTGAAAAGAAGACAAGAATGAAAATTGAAACTGGTAGGCAGATAACTAGTACCAGTAGCTTCAGTTTATAGGAACAACACAAGGAGAAAGCAAGGCATTTATTAGAGAGGAAACAGATGGTTGTATGTGATGTCAGGTGGATTTCTGAGGTGACAACTTACATTCACTTAGTCTTGACAGGATAGAGTGCTCCCCTCGGCACATGGTCCTAGGATCATGACAGAATAAAACTTTAAATTAAGAAATTCTTCCAATATAAGGGAAATAATTTAGCAATAAATCTTAAAAATAAACCAAAAATATCTAGGGTGTTTACAGTGAGTACACTTCTGTGCATAACATCAACGGCAGAATTGGAAATGTGATGGATGATAGTGAAACCATAATACTGCCATGCTGTATTCTGGCAACAACAACAGGCTGATAGGGCTCATAATGCATCATCACTCAGTATAGCTTTAATATGATTTGATACAACATTAACTTATGACAAGAAAAACCCTCTATTTCAGTTGTACTTGGGGTTGATAGGATCTTCACATGCATGATCATTATCACAACTTCTCATTACTGAGTTCACTGACATATATGGTCATTTGTCTCAGTTTAGTTAAAACAAAAGTACATTTGCCTATTAGGACTATATAAGTGGCAGTTATTGAACAATCATAATAACATTAAAACATCTCTAAACATTTCTCAATAGCACAAAGGCTGTGATCCTTACCATCATAGCACAACCAAGAGCAGGTGACAGAGCAGACAAAAATCTTTATTAGCCACATCTCTACATGATTAGAAATATGTGTTTGAGCAAGATGAAGTTGAGAAGTCTTGTTTTCCTGTGGCTTTCATAAGTTGTAGTGCTTGCTCATGTGTGTGGGCTGAGTGCAGAGTGTTAATGGCTAGAAAAGGCTCTCACCTGTAAGTATAGTGCAGAATAGCTTGAATGGCATTTCCACCTCCTGTACTGATGTCTCCTTCAAATCCAGGAAGCAGAGGCATCACCACAAACACTCTGTACTTCTTCTTTTCTCTGCAATGAGACACAATGTCAGCATTGTAAATTGTACTATCTGGATAAAACACGGGGTCTAAAATATTCCATTAAATACATTTCTATTCCATTTTATTATTTCTTTTAACTAAAAATGTTATTTCAGTTGTGTATCCCAGTTAACCAACATCTCATTGATATTTTCTGCAATTCTCTGTGCTCTTACATATCTTATCTTAATCTATTTCATGAACTGCTGCTTTAAAGGTACAAGGTTTCTAAACATTTGAATAAAAAGTGGAAAAAGAAAAAGATAATTCTGACTATCACACTCAAACCAGACCTGTATGCACGCAGGATTCGATTCACGATTGCATCACCAATGCCATTAGTGATTGTCTTCCTGTCGGAACAGCTGATGAAGAACTGGTTCTAAGGGCAGAGGGAAGGCAGATGGTGGCTCAGTATGAAGTGAGGGCCAAAGCAGGTAGGTAGCTGGCAAGGAAGAAAGCAGGCTACAGCTACATTCAGACTCAGGAAAAGTCATTACAGTAGACATGTTGGCAACAGAATCTTTTTTTTTTTTTTTTTTAAACAAATTAGAGCCTATTCTTGGTCAGTGCTACTAAAATGCTACTGAAACTATTAGAGGTTACGGTGACAAGTTTGTCCCTATGGGTATTTTGATTGTATCACTGCTATTACAAGGAAGAATTAAGGGCACAGCAAGTCTTAATGATTTAGGCAGGATGAAGCACTTTACTGTAAAGTGCTACAATGTTGCTTAATTACCTCAATGTAGATGTAGTGCTCACTGTTCTCGATGGTGTTGATGTAAGCGTTAAGGATCGATTTCTCATAAGTTCCAGTCGACCAATGGTCAGCAGAGCGCAGCACCTGAGAAAATGGCCGGTAAAAACTAAAAAACTCAATCCAGCATTGGATACACTTTTACCATTACTGTGGATATGACCATTGCAATCACACTTAATATTACCATATAATATGACCTTGCCCATGTAAATTCTCCCATTTCTATGAATTTTAATAGGATGCTTAGCTAGTGGACACACAAAAAGGGAATACAAAGACAGAAGTTTGAAGACAGAACCTGTAAACTGAGGCATTGACCCTGAAATCTGAATAAAGCTGCAACAAAACCTGATAGGAAAGCTACACCATAATGGGGAGCAAGGGTTATGATTA
This sequence comes from Paratilapia polleni, assembly GCA_015106735.1. Taxonomy (NCBI): domain Eukaryota; kingdom Metazoa; phylum Chordata; class Actinopteri; order Cichliformes; family Cichlidae; genus Paratilapia; species Paratilapia polleni. The sequence goes on from VUQI01031638.1 coordinate 26,138, forward strand.
CAGGCTACTACCCACAATAGAAGAAGAAAACAGCAAAAGCTGTTGTTACCAGACACTCACTGAATGAACAATTTTAAACTGCAGCATATGATGCTGAGTGAAAAGAATCTTTTTCCATTTACCGGTTAAACACAGTCCTAACATATTGTCATCTTGTTTTTGAATTATTCAACAAAAACAACATCTTCACAAACTTGCTACCTGCATCATCTTTAGCATTATATTAATATTATATTAAGGGGATATCTGCTAGTTGTGCTGCCTATGCTGGTGTCTCTCAATCTGGACCATAGATCCCATGAAGCCTGTTGCAAGTAAGATGCTTCCACTTGTAATCCCTCTCTGTCCTTGGCAGTGCATTTGTTTTCTCTGGCCTTACTGAACAGGATAAATACGTTGGAAGTAGTTTTGTTCTACAGGCTTTACTTTTGTTCCACCATCTGCCACAGCAAAAAACAGTGAATACTGAATAGCTGCATTTCAAAAGCCAGAACAGTGTCTCTTTGTTGTAGTGCAGAGATATCCATCTGATTTCCTGTTAGATCTGACCTGGCAACACACAATGATAAATTCATTTAAAAGTCAGTAGGGGTCTTTAATTCTCTTGGCAGTGGTCTTTTTTGTTTAAAGTAATTACAGTCTTTTTAATTAATTCTTCTATATGAATATGGAGATGGCTAGCAGCTAGGTTTCTTTTACAACTATATAACTTATATTAGTGTGTGCTCTATATGACTACATATTTTCATTTCTTTTTGCACAAATGAGAGTCCAAGGTTTCTAACACTGATTTTGTCATGTTGAAAGCTCCTTTTAAAATATCCCAGTGGAGCTTATAGCTTGTGTGACACAAAAATGTCTTTCCTATATGGGCATTGGGAACCAGAGGCAAAGTCTTTGTGTTTTCCCGGATCCAAGGTTGATTCTCCTAAACAGGAGAACCCAGTTTCTGTCAAGCCCTAGTGTGAAGCCTTACCGTCATGTGCAAATTAAAGTACACCCTCTTTCAAATCTAAAGTTTTACGTGTCAGAACATAATAAAAAAAAAAAAATCATCTGGTCTTTACCAGGGTGCAAAACAAGCCCAAATCATCACTCTTCCACCATCGTGCTTGACAGTTGGAATGAGGTGTTTGTGCTGATATGCTGTGTTTGGTTTTCACAAACGTAGCACTGTGCATTATGACCAAACATCTCCACTTTGGTCTCATCTGTCCAAATGACATTGTTCCAGAAGTCTTTTGGTTTATTCAGATGTATCTTTGCGAACCTGAGCTGTGCTCCCATGTTCTTTTTAAAAAAGAAGAGGCTTTCTCTTGGCAACCCTTCCAAACAAGCCATATTTGTTCAGTATTTTTCTAATTGTTCTGTCATGAACTTTAACATTTAACATGCTAACTGAGGCCTGCAGAGTCTGCGATGTAGCTCTTGTGTTTTTTGCAGTTTCTCTGATCTGACCTTGGGGTGAATTTGTCGGGCAACTGTCTTGAATGTTTTCCACTATAATCTTTGTCACTGCAGAATGATGGATTTCAAAATGTTTGGAAATGACCTTATAACCCTTCCCAGGTGGGTGGGCAGCAACAATTGCTTCTCTAAGATCATTGCTGATGTCTTTCCTCACACTTGAATGCTCCAGACCTGCAAACCTGCAAACTCTCAAATTGTCTGCTTTTATAGAGGTGCTCACACTTGCTGATGGTCAGTTAATCAAGTGCATTTGATTCGCAGCACCTGGCTGCTACTTACCCTCTTAATTCAGTAGTAAGGGTGTACTTAGTTTCTCACACACTGCTTCTGCAGTTTGTCTTAATTTTTGTTAAATAAATAATGACACAGTGTAATATGTCATGTGTTATTGTTCATCTAAGGTTGTGTTTACCTAATTTTAAGACCTGGTAAGGACCAGAGTATTTTTTTTATTATGTGCCAATATGTAAAACCTTAGAAATTAACTCTGGCTAGTTTTATAATTAGCTATTGTTCTGCAGCAGAGATGCTATGTGTGGTGAATAGAAATAAAGTCTGATTTATCCAGCACAGTAATGTCACATGGGAACAGTCTTTGTATAGCAGACTGAATGTACACTATATTGCCAAAAGTATTCGCTCGTCTGCCTTCACACACATATGAACTTGAGTGACATCCCATTCTTAATCCATAGGGTTTAATACGATGTCGGCCCACCCTTTGCAGCTTCAACCCCTTTCACCTTTGGGGTGGCTGTGGCTCAGGAGGTAGAGCGAGTCGTCTACTAATCGGAAGGTCAGTGGTTCAATCCCTGGCTCCCCTAGTCTGCATGCCAAAGTATCCTTGGGCAAGATACTGAACCCCCCGATGCATTCATCGGAGTGTGAGTATGTGTGAATGTTAGTAAGCACTTAAGTGTAGATAAAAGTGCTGTATGAATGTATGTGTGACTGGGTGAATGTGGCAT
>VUQI01031639.1:3458-21372 GCA_015106735.1 Paratilapia polleni
TGTCTGACAAGCTTTGAAAAATGAAAACCACAAATCACACAATAATAATAATTTTATTCATTTGTTCATTTTTTTTTTTTTTTCTGATTTAGCCTTCTGTTTATACTGATACTGATCCACAAACAGGATGTCACTAATGTTCTCTGCCTTAATGCATGAAGAGTCAGTTGCGGATAAATGTAGTAGATCTTCATCCACACTCTGTATAAAGAGTATTTTGTTATGCCGAGGGTAAAAAGAGAAAGAAGAGGGTTGTGATGCTAAAGTGCCTATGACTAGAGTGATATGTATGAGTAAAATGTATTCTACATTATCACTGACTTCCAAGTAATTCAAAGCTATCGATATTTCTCTGTTAGTCTTTGTGTCAGGTTTATAACTTTAGGAGAAGAACTTCAAATTTATCTCGATGAATGTTTGAGACAAGCGCTCCCCAACAGACAATATGAAAATTGAGCCATTTCCTTGTGTCCATCATAAAAATAGTTTTTGACTGCAAATCATGATGAAAGAAATAAAATGTGACTTTTGTTATTAAATAAATAAATATCCATTCTGGTATTCGCTATCAGGGATTGGTGTAACACATTCATGACTCGATATTTGGCTTGTAGTTGGGAGAGTTATTATAGTTTTATATTTTCTTATTAAATGTTACCAAATTAACAAATACTAAAACTAAGGAGATTTCCTCTATATTTTTATTTTATTTTAGTTAGTTTTCCAAATTCACAAAATCTTATTTTAGTTAATTAAAATGTTTTTTCACATCTAGTTTTAGTTTTTAGTTAGTTTTAGTTAACTATAATAACCTTGGTAGTTGGAAGCTTTTCCATTTTCAGTGCCTGACACTGTAGGTTACTAAGGGGAAATCTACTGGCATATAGAAGGTGATGCATTTTTGGGGGGTTTTGGTACAAGTATTTTTTAGGAATAATGGCTCAGTCACACTAGAGTAAAAATAGGACAGCAACCTCCTTGCGACTAGTAAAAATTGGTGGTTGCCCAGTGATTGCATTGAATTTTTTTGCTGTTGGAGGCTGATTGCAAGTAGTTGCAGCGACCAACTGGTTGCCCAGAGGTTGAATGTGCAACACCCTCAACCTCTGGGCAGCCACTTTCGATCACAAGGTGATTGCACAGGTTGCCTAGTGGGAGGCAGCCTGTCTCCAAACAATCACAGTTTGACTCAGACTGACTGCAGTCACTCTCAGACAGATTGGAGAAGGTTTGCAAGTAATTGCCATTTAATTTATAAGCGCAAACAGATTGCCAACACGTTGCAGTCAATCTGAGTCAGTCTGCACTGATGAGCACAGCTCATCTGCGACATATCTCTTTGCAATAGGGGACTTGGCTCAACTGGTTGCCAGCTGGTTGTATTCTGGTTATATTCCTATACAAAAGCAAGGTTGCTGAGCACCTATGTCATTTAGCAATTAAATTGCCATCCTGCAGCAACTACATCACTATTTGTGGAAAAATTTCTGTTTCAAATATATGAGGTTCTGGCTGGACTCTGAATGTAAGTAGTAAATGTGAATTTCTGTGTCTGTAGACGGCAAGAGATTTGCGATTTTTGCCAGTTTATCACAGTTAATTGTATTATCACAAACAGATTGCATGTAATTGCCAACTTAACCCCATTCAGTCACAAACTGATAGCAGATTGACTCTGTTTTATTGCCCCTTTATCGCCATCTCAATGCAGCAAAGTTGCTTTGAAGATGGCAACTAACTGTCTTCCTAGTGTGACTGTAGCATAGCCTCATAGATGGTACATTCAGGTTAACAAATTGATGAGATGTATAAGAGCAAAAAAAAAAGAAGAAAAAAGACATGGTTAACAAACAAAGGTTTTAAAAACAAAATAAGTCACAGCCAAAAAATGTGCTTAATTTATGGGTTATTATTTCACCATCAACCATTGCAGCAGCTGTGTTTTTTACTGTTTTGCCTGTGTGCTTTTGCCCTGTCTTGTCAGTGGGAATGGAGAAACCGGGAGTGGTGGAGCAGGTTGACCTGACTCCGACCCTGGCCCTGGGACTTGGCCTGCCCATATCTCAGAACAGTGTGGGCCGAGTCATCCCGAGTGTCTTGGAGGAAACCTCACTGCGAGACCAGCTGCGCTTCCTGCATCTCAATGGCCACCAGCTCAGCTGCCTGCTCAAAGACAGCATGCCCGACTACAAGAAAGGTGGGTTACAGATTCACTGTGTTCAATCTCTGGACTCGTTAAAAGCCAAGACCTTGCCTGACAGGCACTCTCATCATTATGCTGCATTGTTTCCTGGCTGGTGATAGTCTCAGTAGCTGCTTTTTTCATGCACACAGCAGTGAGGGTATGCCAAATAATTTAAGGCATAGTTCACTGCAAAAATGAAATGCGGAACTTTTTCTCCACCTCATGTCATTCAGAACTCCACTGAAGCTGGTAGAGCCATCAAACACAAGAGAGTCGGTTCCCCTTTCTATTGCTCAGCTTTCTCCCAAACTATTAAAGTTAAGGGAGGCGTTGTACTTTAGGTTAAAAAAAAAAAAAAAATAGCAGTGTTTTAATTCAGCTATTCTCAAAATTCCACAAACTGAAGTCAGTATTCTGGTTTATGTGCAACAGTAGGTTACTGGCATGGTCACCTGCTACTCATATTCAACCTATTTATTGCTTAAAGCTGCACTTTGAAATATTCTTATGTTAACAGTGAGTAAGGTGAGTAAGGATTATATGAAAGGGGATGTTTCTAGTGATGGACCAACAGAGAATTATCATCTAAATCTGCAGTTCATCTAAACTCATTTTAGCATACATCAGTTCACTGTTTTGGCTCTACATCAGTATAAACACACTGTCTTTATTCAGTGTCACAGCAGACATCTGTTCTCACTGAAAAACCTTTGATAAACCACCCAGCAACAACCGGTAGACAGAGAAATTTACAAATTAGCTGGTGAACATAGTAGAGCCTTTAGCAGTTAATGAACCAGACATTTCCCTCAGGAGTTGGTAGAGACCAAAACATGAGCTAAAAGGAGAGTAAATATTAGATTACATTCATCTGATAGACACCAATACGAGTCTGCCGGTTCTATTGCAGGCAATAAAATAAGAACACTCCACTAGTGAACTAACATATGCTGAGTCATATTAACATTGTCACTGTTGTGTTTAAATTACAGTTTTATTTGCATTCAGCTCAGTTTAGTGCATATAAGAGTTGTCACAGATGGTACAGACTTAAGATGACTCAAAAATGCTTTGCTCTGAGTCTGTCTCCTTGTTTTAGCATCAAAGCATCTTCTTAGATAGTTTAACCTGAAGCAGTTTGATTAAAGCGACGGCAGCATCATCTAACAAGTTCAAAAGATTCAACTTATTAAAGCTCATTAAGGCCATAATCCTTAGCAAAAATACAGACTTGATCATTTATTTATTTCAACATGTGTCAGAAGAAAATGAATCAATTCAAACAGATTGTTTTATTAGGCGCTAATAGTCCCTAACGGTGTTTAGCAGATGTTAAGAAAATATTCATCTTACAGTTAGAAAATCCTCTAAATGTTTCTGATTACAGAGGATTCAAAGTTTCTGATTGTCAAAGATAAATCCAGACATGCTGTATGGCATTGAAAACTAAAAATAAATACTGACCTTACTATGATACTAGAGTTTGTGACCAAAAAGGGGACGAACCCAGCTCCAGTTCAAGCAGTAACTTTTAACAAACGTGTTTTGAGCACACTAGTGTATTTGCAATTGCCACCCCCCAAGACTTAAAGTCTGCGCTCTGTTCTTGAACATTGACGCTGTCCCCATCTCTGTGCAAATGCATGCACATATCCACACATGGCTTTGCTCCCTGCTTACATCTCGGGGTCACACTGTTTGTCTGAGTTATCCATCTTTAAGCCTCTCCTCCACCCTTCTTATCTGTCTCCCGCTCTTTCTGTTGCCGTCCTTCACTTTCAGAAACATTCGATACACCAATGTGTATCGAATGTTTTGCTATGTGTCGGGGCGGCTGTGGCTCAGGAGGTGGCTCAGGAGGTAGAGCGAGTCGTCTACTAATTGGAAGGTCAGTGGTTCGATTCCTGGCTCCCCTAGTCTGCATGCCGAAGTATCCTTGGGCAAGATACTGAACCCCAAGTTGCCCCCGATGCATTCATCGGAGTGTGAGTGTGTGTGAATGTTAGTAAGCACTTAAGTGTAGATAAAAGTGCTGTATGAATGTATGTGTGACTGGGTGAATGTGGCCTGTAGTGTAAAGCGCTTTGAGTACACAGAAACTGAGTAGAAAAGCACTATATAAGTACCAATGGCAGCAATTACCGTCGGTCAGAAGTAATTTGTCTTATCTTTTTAAAATGTACAAGAAGAGGCACAGATAGAACTACATAAATAATTTGACACATAGCAATTTATGATTTGGAAGTTGTTTTAAAAAAAAAAAAACAGTTTTCTCTAAATATTTTTGCTGTACTTTAAACATGCTAGCCTAGTGAAAATGTTGTGAGAAATGGAAAAAAGTGCAAAAAAGCAGAACAAATTTGATCACCAAACGATGACAAGCATTAGTAGACTGATTTTCAGATGGTGTCCTTATTTTTTCATCTTGGGACGTAAATGGATGGACAATAATAGTATGGTGGAGTCTTATAACCTCCATCATACTTAGTTTGAAAATGCACTCTTAGATAAACTAGTGGTACAAATAGAGCCAGGTCCATAAGCTTCTGGACAGTGACACAATGACTTTCAGCTTTAATTCAAGAGGTTTAACAAAAGTATTAAATTAACTTCATTTTTAAAATCTACTGTGATGGTGTACAGAAAGGAAATTGTCACTGTCCATAAAATATTTATGGACCTGACAGTGCCTTGAAAAAATATTCATACCCCTTGAACTTTTCCACATTTTGTCACATTACAACCACAAATGTAAATGTATTTTATTGGGATTTTATGTGATAGACCAACACAAAGTAGCGCATAATTGCGAAGCTAAAAGAAAATGATACATGGTGTTCAAAATTTTTTACAACTAAAAATCTGAAAACTGTGGCGTGAATTAGTGTTCACGGTGGGGATGGTGTGTTCAGGTTGATGTGCAGTGTTAGGTTTCTGCCACACATAGTGTTTTGCATGTAGGCCAAAAAGTTCAATTTTGGTCTCATCTGACCAGAGCACCGTCTTCCACATGTTTGCTGTGTCCCCTACATGGCTTGTGGCAAACTGCAAACAGGACTTCTTATGGCTTTCATTCAGTGCACAACTAATAGTGGTCCTGTGGACAGATTCTCCCAACTGAGCTGTGGATCTCTGCAGCTCCTCCAGAGTTACCATGGGCTCCTTGGCTGCTTCTCTGATTAATGCTCTCCTTGCCTGGCCTGTCAGTTTAGGTGGACGGCCATGTCTTAGTAGGTTTGCAATTGTGCCATACTCTTTCCATTTTTGGACGATGGATTGAACAGTGATGTTCAATCCATGTGATGTTCAAAGCTTGGGAAATGTTTTTCTAACCTAAAACCTTAAACATTATGTATAGTGAAAGTTTCAAACAACTAAAATGAGTGTCGTTCAAACAACTTGTCAATATGCTGCAGCTTTAGAACAAAGTCAACAAATAGACAGTTTCATCTGGACTCAGTATTATGAAGTTTAACATACCCGTATATCTTTCCATTAACTGGCTTCGTTTATCCTAACATCATCAATCAGGCTAAGCTGTCACATGAAGGTGGCTATCAACTTGATAAGTTAACCCAGGGTTTAACAAGCTAGCAACAAGCACGTTCACCTGAAAGGGGTGGTGTTGGCAGCATCTAACCAATGGCAAACATGGATAAGTCTACTGACAGCAGAGTGACTGATTTTATAAAGTAAGATATAATGATAAAATTGTTGCAAAATTATTTGCAGCCAACAGGACAAAATCAAGGACTAAAGTTGCATCTAAGAATCTATATGTCTTACTGATGCTCATCAGAAGAAGACAAAGACTTTAGACGCTATCAAAAACCTTAGACCCTCCTACTATCTGCACACAGAGGACTGAGGGATCTTCCAGAGTTCTTTATGGTCTAGGTTGTATATAGATCACAGTATATATTGATATTGTACCTGCTGGTCTCTGATCTGGAACATAATCTGCTCCAGAGCAGGTTAGGTCTGCAGTATAAGTTACCATGGCGATGTTCGCAGGTAAGAAGTGACCCACCTTTGTAACTCAGAAAGCCCAGGGTTAACCCTGAAGTTATCTGCATAAGCCCAAATCCTGCTCCGTAGTACAGGCCTCTGGTTTCTAACAGCATCACTAAATCTAGCAAGAAAACACTGAAGAGGTTACTTTCTTGCACTTCAAAATAAAAGCATTTCCCGTCAATGCTGTCTATAGTCTGCAAACAGCTGCTTCAGTGCGATGACTCCTGCTGATTTTGAGTGATTGTTGTGGGTGCTTTGATTTCTAAATGTAAATGATTAATGCTTGTGATTTTCTGCAAAGGCAGTTTTGTTTAGTTTTAAAGTACCAAGGCACTGTGGATTCCTTGATGCATTAAGTCCTTTTTTTTTTTCTCTCCCCAGCTCCCCTGAATACTACCCTCACTGTGTTACTTCTGATTAGACTGCATTAACCATAGATTCTTTTTAAAACTAAAGCATCCTGTAGAGGCTACCATAGCATGCAATGAGATGAAACATTAGGATCTCCAGGATACCTTTATAATCCATTCCATAATTAAAATAAAATGAAATTACATAGGACTGATTGTTTCTTTAAGTGGTAAAAGCCCTATGGAGCTGGCCCTCAGATTCTGTACTTTGTGAGGCCAAGGCTTAATTATCTAATTTCTATGCATTACTAACTCATGGCCACAGGTTATTCGTCGTGTGGTCATGCAATAATATCTCAAAGCCACGCAATAATATCTTGTGGCCACGTAATAGTTTTTCTATCCAGTGTCACCAGAGGGATTCTGCAATGGTTTTAATTATCCTCTTTCTTTTCCTCTTATCACATCACTGAAATTGCGGTGAAATGTCAAATCTCAAAAAAAAAAAAAAGTTATAATATTACTGATCTCTTAATTTTAAGCACCATTGTCAGATCACAGCTTTACACGAAATACTTGGGGTTCTCTATTTTTCACCTAGTAGAGCGTACACCCCATGTACTGGAAGCTGTGTCCTCATCGCAGAGGCCTGGGTTTGACTCAGTCCTAGGCAATTAATGCCTCAGTCGCACAGGCCTAGAGCCTGGTCGGCAACTATCTGGCAACCCCAAACAATTGGGAGTGGTTGCTGGGGTTTGCTGGTAGTCACTCTGAAATTGTTTGCTAAAGCCACAGCCGCGCACTTAGAGACCAGTCAGTGACCCCCTTGGTAATCATTGGTCGCTAGAGAAAATTATGTTTTCCGCAACCAGTTGGCCAGTGGTTGTGGGAGGTTGCTGGCAGTTGCTAGCGTGAAATTGGTCACAAAGCGGAGTGCAGTGCTGTACCGAAAACCTCCTAGTGATTGCTTTGGTTGCTATGCAAACAGTAAACAGAGATGTTCGCCTTCAAAGTAAAAGTTGGGCCTTTTCAAAATGTGTTGCTTGCAGCAGGAAGGCACAGCTTTTACTCTGAAGGCAAACGTTCTACATTTCTGGTTTGTGTCAAACATTATCAAGTTTCACTACAGCTCGGACAGTAAATGGCAAGCGTTTGCAGACAAGTCGGCATCTCCTGTGCAAACTACAGGCGACCGCAGCAGTCGGCTAGCAACCAAAGCAATCACAAGGAGGTTTTTGGTGCAGCACACTCTATGTGACCAATTTCATCCAGCGAAAGCCAGCAACCTCCAGCAACCACTGGCCAACTGGTTGGGAATACACATTTTTCTCCAGCGACTGGAGGTTGCCAGGGGGTCACCGACCGATCTCTAGGCCTGTGTAACTTGTGGTCTTTCTGATCTTGATTGTCTAAGCATGAAATTAACATTCAGTTTAAAGTGCTGGTCATCTTAGGGCCCACACAGGGGTCAGTTCATTGTTTCTGCTGGTGAAAACATGTTTTATACAGTATGCTGTCATGCATTTGTGTAAAACAAATGTACAGCATGATGTCTCAACAATAAAACAGATGTGGTGAAAAGAAACAAACTGTAGCATGCAGTAAATGCTGCATTTTCAAAACAACTACTACTTCCTATAACATGAAAAAACTCAGCACTGGCAGCACATTTTCCACTTTATTTTGGTCCCTGGTTTCCATAGAGATGGGATGAAATGGAAATTATTTCAGCAGACCTACATTTGGATGTGTTGCCTTTTTTTTTTCTTTTTTTTTTGTATTCGTCCACTTGGGTAATCATGAAGCTGTTATGCAAAAGGATGTAATAGTTGTCACTGCTGGGAAATTCACCTGGGATGTTATTTTAAGTAGCATGCCTGCTGGACACCTGTTAGGGTCAAATCTTTACTGGGTGTGAGAGAAGTCGCTTAGGAGAGATCAGCCTGCTGTCTGACAAGAAATGTTTCCGATTTCGGTATTCAATTAGGTTTCATCAGGGAGACAAAAAGTAGCTCAATCAAAAAATTACTTAGCATGGATTTATAATGCCCAGCCACTCTCAGCTTCAGTCTGATGCATTAGTGGAATATTTTTGGTCTTTGTTTTTGCAATCACATTTCTTGGACTCAAAGTAGAAATAACCTGCAACATTTTTAAAGTTCAACTGTGGTGATACAAACTTTAAAAAAAAATCACTCTGCCTCACTCTCCCTCCGTCTGCTTTGCTTCAATCATCATATTATGTTTTTTTTTTTTTTTTTGTGCTTCTAACCTCAGGCATCTTGGAGGGCCATTAACCAATCCCTGTACTTTTAGACAGATGAAACATGGCCAGGGCCATCGATATTGTATGATTCATGCCTGTGGCTTAAAGTTCTGATATTTCAACCAAGCCTTCTGTCTGGCAAAACCATAGTGACTATTTATCATCTGCATGCCTATGCTGCTGAGATAGGTGATTGTTTTTAGTAGTCTGTGCCTGCGCTCTGTGTGTGTGTGTGTGTGTTTCACTCAAGTATACCACAACTCAAACCTCCACATTGCTTTGTCCTTGAACAGGTTCCTGAGCAGTGGAGTAAAATGAAAGGGAGCATAATTTCATCTGTAAACATGTGAATGAGTCATAGCTTGTCATAGTTAGCATCTTGATAAATTGTACATCGCTTTGCTCAGAACTAAATGGTTTTACCACAGGCGTATTGTTTTCAATTTAAGGAACGTTATTGACACAAGAACACGGGAAAAGGAAAGTGCTGAAATTTAATAGATTTCCTCTCTGAAAAACAACATCCAACATGAATGATCGATGAACTCATAAATAGTCCACCTGAACTCTCATTTATAAGAAAACAAGCTGTTAGAATATGCCTGTGTTTTCTTTAGGCTAAATTACAGCCAGGTAGGCAGCAATCTGAAGAGGAAAAGGACTTCAGACTGTCTTAGCTTTTCTTCACGTTTGTCATGGATCAGTTTGGTGTTTGAATGAGCTGCAAGTGGTGCTGGTGTCAGCCAGCCTCAGCTCAACATTGTAATTAATTCCCCTGTAATTAAGTAATATGTCAAAATATGGTGACAAATGGTTCATTATTATGAGGAAATAATGCCCACAGTTGGTGAATGGTGTATCCTGTGATACTTGGAATATTGCAGTGAGCCAGGTAGCAAAGTTTATCTCCATTATCAGCAGGCTAAACCCTAGTTTTTGTTATTTTCATAAAGTTTCTCCTGATTAATCGCATGGCAGCAAACCCAGTAATTATGTGAGAATTAAACTCTGTAAAGCTGATGAAATTCCACACAAAGCATAAACAAATCAGGTGCCTTAAATGTCCTCCTCCTTCCCTCTCTCCCAACCTTAGACTGCAATATCTGACATGGTCTGCAAACTAAAACATCAACCACCTCCCCTTCTGTCACTTCTCTCCCATCCAGAGGTAGGGTTTGAGCAGTTTCGTGTGGCAGAAAAGGCTCACGGGAACTGGATGAAGCTCTACCTGGAAGGAAACACCTCAGAGGTGCTGACCAACATGGGTAAAAAGGTCCTGAAGCAGTATCTGGAGGCCCTAGCTGCCATGAGCGCCGCTCTGAGCAAACAGCTGGGCAAGTACGACATGTACTCAATGATTGCAGGCATGGTGTTCGTGTTTCAGGTAAGGACAGAATAATCTTCTTCTATGTACTCACTAATAGTTTAGTTTAGCTGCTAATAGTTTGGTTTTGTGTATGGGAGTCGGGTTAAAAACTTTCTTTTTGAAGATGGTAATATTTCTGACAAAGTTGAAAGGCTTTGATAAGATGCATTTACCTTAAAGGGGACCTATTATCCCGATTTACAACACCATATGTTTATTCTCAGACTCTCCCATTAAGGTAGCCGTCCCTTTAAGCCAACTTTCTTCTGCCCTTCTGAAACAGAATATTTGACCATATTAGGGATACCCCCTGTTGCTGATGTCAGTGACAGCCAGGAAACTGTCTGAGACTGAGTGTTTAGAGGAGTGCCAACGGCTGAGCTTTTAGCTCACAGGGATTACTTGTATCTGTGCTGAACTCTTTATTTACAGATGTGCCCATGCTTAATTTGAGCAGCCACCACTGTAACAGTATACATACAAGAAAAAATGAATATAAGGAAAACAAAAGTCTCCTTTATTTTACAAATGCTAAAAACTCTAATCATCACTTTAAACATGTACTGACCTGTTCTGCATGCATTATGTTTAATTGCTCTTCACTGTTCACATAAATTGGTGAAGTTATACAACTGGAGGTTACCGTGATTTCATCAGATTTGTAAAAGATGTTTTCTCTCCTCCTCTCTCTCCCTCTCTCCTGGCCTTTAAGCTCCTGTTGGTCTTACTGCTGGCTATGCCTGAAGCCCTCAGTGGTGCCGCAGCAGTGGACCTCCCCATCCTCTCGGCTCTGCTCTCCTTGCCTTTCTACCTCTTGTGTCTGCTTCTTGCCTCAGTGCACGTCTTGGTGTGCACATCTGCTGAGAGCTCCTGTTACTTCTGCAGTCTCTCCTGGGGTCTCGTGTTTGCTGCTGTTGCCTTCTCCTCAGCAGTGTTTTGTATTCTGGTCTCTATAGCAACACGGAGACTCCCCCTGGGAGCAAAGATTCACGGGAAGGTGAGTAAGTGCAGTGAAACACAGGTACATATTGCAACAGATGTTAGCCCTCAGAGATGCATACTTACATATGGTGAGCTGCATGTAAAGCACGAATACACAGCCTAACACTTTAACCCGTTCTGCTGCTCTCTGATTGCTTTAAAGGGGCAATGAGGGGAAAAGATTGAATGTTTGTGAAACTCTGAATGGAAACCTGACTGCTGTTTCAAACTGATTTGTGTTCTTATATTTGAATGTTTCACTTCCTGTAGGTAGAGAAACATCACCTAGGAGACTATCAGGATTTATTTGAGAGAAAACCTCCTAAATCTACTGGGGCTAAGAAGGTGGCATGCTCTTGTCTGTTGTACGCCCACTTAGTGATTTACTTTGCAATGGCTTTAAGGATGCAGATTTAAATCATTTGAATGCTTCTGTATTGTGAAAGAACAGTCCCAGAAAACAAGTTTTTTTTAGTATATTTTTACTTTGACAAGTGAAAAGTGATTCCACTAAAAAGTGGCTTAAAAGAAGTGTTTAAGTAAGTGCCCCTTAGTCAATTTAAAACTGCAGGCAACAATTGTATCATTCAGAGATTGCAAAGAACTGCAGTAATTACACCTTGATTACTCTGCAGTATTGCACAATACAAGGAAACAAGTAAGGAACAGTATTGCATTTAAACAAATTATATTGTGAACTATTGATATTCTTGAGGGTCCTCATCGGAATGATGAGAGTCACAGAAAGGCAACACAGGCAGTACTTTTGGACACAATAGTAATCACTTAATCATGACTTATGAAGCATTTCTGCACTACAATCTGTTGGTATTAACAGTGTGCAGTGTGTGAGGGTGTGACTTCATAGAAACTTACAAAATTGGTTAAGTGGAAGCATTGTAGTACATGTGGCAGCTGGTCCATCGTCTACACTGCCTTTGTTAGATGGTGGGGTTTATAGTTAGGTCTGTAAGTTTTTGGATAATGAATTTTTGTGATTTTGCCACTGTACACCACCACAGTAGAATTTAAAGCAAACAATTTATACGTGGTTGAAGTGCAGATCTTCAAGCTTTAATTCAGAGTTCAGCAAAAGAATTGTATTAACTGTTTTACAGAATTACAGCCATTTTTATACAGAGTGCCTCACTTTCAGAAGGCTCAAAATTAATTGGCCAAACTAAATATAAGGATTGTTTTCAATACTTGGATGAAAGTCAATGACTGCCCGAAGTTTAGAACACATGGACATCACCAAATGCTGTGCTTCCTCCCCTGAGATGCTCTGCTAGGCCTTTACTGCAGCTGCCTTCAGCTGCTGCTTGTTTGTCTTCAGTAACTGAGAAAACCATTGAAGAATATCCCATTTCTTTGCCCTAAGAAACTCTTGAGTTGCTTTTGCAGTATGCTTTGGGTCATTATCCATTTCCACTTTGAAGTGCTGTCCAATCAGTTTTGCAGCATTTGGCTGAATCTGAGCAGAAAGTATAGCCCTGTACACTTCACAATTCATCCCACTACTTCCATCAGCAGTCACATCATCAATAAATACCAGGTTGCTGACCCGGTTCCACTGGCAGCTGTAGATGTCGATGCCATAACATTGCTTCCACCATGTTTGACAGATAATGTACGCTTCAGATCATGAGGTGTTTCTCTCCGTCTCCGTACTTTTCTTGTCCCATCATTCTGGAACAAGTTCATTTTGGTTTCATCTGTACAAAGATTTATTTATTTTTTTCTCAGAACTGTGCAGGCTCTTTTAGATGTTTTCTGGCAAAGTCTTATCTGGCCTTGCTGTTCTTGAGTGTAACCAGTGGTTTGCCAGTGGGTTCAGCGAAATGATGGCCTCGTTGACTTGCATCGCCATCTCTTTGGATTTCATATTGAGAGGTCCAGTGAACAGCTACCAAATACAAGTTCATGTAACTAACATGCTAACATGTCCTTAGATGATAGCTAATGACCCAGACAGGACCCAGTAATGCTATAGGCTGCCCTGACTATGCCTGACTGGGGAAGTAACCTATAATTGCTGCATATTATACCCTTTAATTATTAACCCCAGCAGCACAACTAAAGGAATATGAATTTGTTAGAGAAGCTGCTACAATGCTGCTGCAGGTTTACTGTACAGCCCGGAAGTCACAGGCTCTGTGATTCATTTTACAACTCATTTCAAACACACTTCTGAAACACACTGATGAACATAATCCATCACTTTAAATAGCATATGTATTTTTTTTAACTCAACCTTACAACCCCACAATCATCACTCTCATATTACAAAATGTTCCCCTGCACCAGGATTTAATCTGCAGAGATCAATGTGTGAGCCTCCAGCTAGATGGTCCCTTCCTCTGCATTATGCAAAGTTTAGATTTTGCCTCTTTATTGCCAAAAATTGGCTCGGAGGGTGGGAAAATGGGACTGTTGCTGCATAATAAAGTCATGTTTAAAAAAAAAGAAAAAAAAAAGGTTGCGTTCGTATATAAATGTCTAATAAAATATTATATGAGTAGATGCATCAGTAGACTGTGGATCTATTAAGAGTAGTAGATGCCATATTTCAAAATACCGTCTAGTTTGTTCCACTAAAAGTTGTCGACTGTGCTCATAAAATGGCAAACTCTGTAAATAAAACAGACATTAACACAGTGGACAGATGGAGTGTCCGATCTGACTAACAGTGAAAAAATAATAAATCAGAAGATATGCACTGCCAGCGTCCTTTAACAGAGTTATATAAATAATCTGTAACAAAGGCTATATATTTATCAATACCAGTTTTAGCAGTGCTCAGGTGTTAAAGAGACAATTGGTTCTTTTACTTTTTTTTTGTCAGGTTGTCAAACTAAATTGAAAATTAACAAAGAAAAAAGGAGGCACATCGTCCGTCCTCAAACTCCTGGCGCACTTGTCAAGTAAGTGCAGCAGTCGTTAAACCTTCATGACAAACAAAGGGAGATGATAGCATACAGGGGGCTGAGGAACACACTCCTGTCAGTGCTTTCAAAGGTGTTTGGTAGTTCAAATTTGTTTCAATAATTTCCTCTTTCTGTCACTGCAGTGTTGAATTGTACTAAAACAAATTAAAGTAACAGCCAGCAATATGTTGATTGCTCTTCTAAACGTGAGTTATCAATCATAGAAAGGTTGAGGTGGTTATTCAGTGGAAAATGGAAGCGGAAGCTTTGAGTCTTAAGTGCTTGTTTAAATGGCCTCAAAGGTAGCTTCTCTTCGCTGCTGCAACTCTTCGCTCATTATTAATTTATCTGTAAAGGTTACATCTCATTTGCCTTCTGGGAACTCTGAGAAAGTGCTGATATGGCAAAAAAAAAAGTCAGAAGAAATCCACTTGGGTCATTAGGCTGGGTGAGGAAATCAACTCTCCAAATCTATACACTGGAGAATGTGGAGGATTTATACAGTACTGGAGGTGTTTCTGCTCTGACTCGGGTGACCTTGAAAAGACTATTTTCTTTGAGTCTGAATGTCTTACAAATGTCATGAAAAACATTGTGCTCATAGTTCAGTTGGCAGGTAATGATCGAACCTGTGATGACAAATGTGCCTTGCTTTGAGAAATTACCAGACTTTAGCAAGAAAAATAAAACAGACAAACTGTTATATCTCAACTTATGTAGAAAAATAAAAACGTAAAGAGACAAAGTCATAAAGAACTCCTTTCAGCAAACTGACCCGTAGCAAATTCTCCAGGATTCTTGAAACAGCCTACCCACCAAGTACCTTGAGAAACTGTGAGCACTTGCCTGGTGCCCAGTGGAGAGTTCACTTTTAAAAGCAAAGTATTGTCACAACAAACACTAAAGCAATATAGTTTCCTTGTTAGCTAAAGGTAATTGATAAATCGAAAGTACTGCAATATTGAATGTACAGCAAACTTAAAGTATTTAGAAGCATTTGGAGTGCACCTGTTTGTTTCTGGAAATGATTTAACCACTACAAAATGAAGGCAATAATATTTGCTGTTGATTTTGGCTGCAACTAATGATTGATTTCATTCTTGTTTAGCCTGGAGTTATTTTCTTCTTAACTGAATTATTGTTGAGTTTATTAAATGTCAGTGAAAAATTCCAGTTCCAGTTCCAGAACAAAATCTCAAAGATACAAGATTTAAAATGATAGAAAACAGAAAAAGAAGCGAATCCTGACTCTTGAATCAGAAAATGATTTGGCATTTGTTTTGATAGATGACTTACTTGATTAACTGATTTTCAACATTTTCAGGTCTCTGTTGTATGCATGTTCTCTGTGCGTTTATTATGTCATTTATTTGAAAAACAGTAAACAAGTAGGATTAAATCTTAAATCTGTAAGGGGATAAAAACACCTACTGAAGGATCACAGATGTTTAGTCAGAGTTACCCACCATTACCATCAGTGATCAGTGAAGTCTCGTTCTGAAGCCTAACCGAGCTTTTTTCTCCTTCGTGTTATGAAGCCTGACGTAACAAGCAGGGGATGGCTCTAAATGAGAAGTTGAGGGACACTGTACACTCATACGGTAGTGATTTGTCAGTCACAAGGTAGGCCCGCACTAAACTATATGCTGCTTTATCCTCCTTTTTGGCTTTCATGGAGACTTTAATGTACAAAACAAAAATCATATTGTATTCATTAAGACTTCAGACTAGCGTTTGAGACCAAAATGTCATCAGAAAAGCATTTACTGAAATCATAGATCAAAGGAACCGAAGGGCCATTTACCCAAAGACATCTATATAATTTGTTATTATTTCAACCAGAGGAGTCGCCCTCTGTTGGTCATTAGAAAGAATGCTGGTTAAAGGCACTTCAGTGTCAGCTTTGCTTTGCAGACCTGGAAGCTATGTCAGTTTCTTGCAGTATAATCTGTGGTCGGGTCTTAAATCATTCTACAGATATATTGAAACTTTTAACTATTCTTAGTATGCCTGTGTTGAGCTTGCATACCTTGACTTGCTGATAATGTTGGAATTGATTTTAAATTGTTATTGATTTTTTTTAAAAGCTACATATAGATTTACTCCTGCTGCCACTCCAGGGTGTATACAAAAGTGCTTTCTTGTATCATGCCATGTTTTATGCCTTGTTCCAAAAGTGGTGATTAAGCACTTGCAATCATGGCCCATCTCCACAACCAAGATCTTTTTAATAACCTGTGGGAGGAAATACAATTAGTGGACTCTGTGTCCTCTAAGTCATGACTGACAAACTCATTTTGATACTGAGATTAGATAATGAAGCTGGTTTATTGTTACATTGTAGTAGTATCAAAGGATGAAATTGATGAATTCCCAGGAAGCCCTGAGTATTTTTCTGACAAGAGGAAATCTGCTTGAAATTACAAACTTTTGTACAGATTTCACACCAAAGTATGTACTTGAAACTACTATCAGATGTAGGATGCAGTGCTGGAAAATGTACAGATTTTCAAAAATGGAGAAGGAAAATGTAAGAAATAATCCTCAGGTACAATGTTGTTATATGTTCACTGGAATCCATTTGGATCTAAGTGCAGAGCTGTGCCTGATTTTGCTTGACAAATAACTGCTTTTTGGACGGTATCCAAAACACATATTCGCTCTGTACTCATTAGTTTCACTGCTAGGTGGAAACACTTGAAGAAAAACTTGCTACTCCAACAAAAATGTCATTAGAATTCCATTTGATTGAGTTTTAATGACTCAAAGGTGAGGATATTTAAAAAAGCAGCTCTGTGCAGGAGGTGAATATTTGGAGAAAAATTGGAGAAGTGTGTAAAACGCCTCAAATCTATATCTTCCCAAAAACAAAAATGGCTACGAGCCCCTTAACAAATGATTTAATTGAGTCTCCCATAGGTTTTGTAAGGCCCTTACTCTAGTCTGTCATCAGTACAAGAGTTTAATGTGATTTCTTATTTTGCCTGAGTGGAAAAAGTCGTATTTCAAATGAGAGAGCTGGGAAGTCGCTCTGATTCAGAAATGCTATTTCACAGCTGCATGATGGAAAGGCAGGTTCAGTGGTCTGCTGGGAGAATATGATAAATCTACACACATACTGGACACAATAATGGCTGAAGTATTTTCAGAGGCACAACGGGTGATTTATCGGTTTTCTAGTATTATAATGGTGTGATGTTATATTAACTGGCATAGATGCAAAGATGGCACCAAGGCTCCTGCAATAATTTTAGGCCAGAAAGTAGATTTAAGACTAAAAGGTTATTTGTTACGTCAGTTTGCTGTTCTTAGGCCTTTGGCAGAGCAGAGCAATATCCTGCTTCAGCACATTAGGCTCAAGGTCAAGTCTTGATTTAAGTTCTTCTGTAGATGTTAGCCCCAAGCATGCTTACAGAATATTTATGCATTATTTAGATTTATCTTTCTCAAGTCAATAGAAGAGAATATCATAGCTCTTTTTGTTTCAGTAGTAGTGTTATTAAAAGGAATAATACAGTGCCTTGAAAACGTATTCATACCCCTTGAACTTTTCCACATTTTGTCACATTACAACAACAAACTTAAATGTATTTTATTGGGATTTTATGTGATAGACCAACACAAAGTAGTGCATAATTGTGAAGTGGAAGGAAAATGATACATGGTGTTCAAAACGTTTTACAAATCAAAATCTGAAAAGTGTGGCATGCATTAGTATTCAGCCCCCTTTACTCTGATACCCCTAAATAAAATCCAGTGCAACCAACTGCCTTCAGAAGTCACCTAATTAGTAAATAGAGTCCACCTGTGTGTACTTTAATCTCA
>VUQI01031641.1:0-10569 GCA_015106735.1 Paratilapia polleni
GACCTCATAGTATCATACTATCCCAATAGAGCACTTGGCTCTCAGACTGCAGGCTTACTTGTGGTTCCTAGGGTATTTAAAAGTAGAATGGGAGGCAGAGCCTTCAGCTTTCAGGCCCCTCTCCTGTGGAACCAGCTCCCAGTTTGGATTTGGGAGACAGACACCCTCTCTACTTTTAAGATTAGGCTTAAAACTTTCCTTTTTGATAGAGTTTATAGTTAGGGTGGATCAGGTGACCCTGAACCATCCCTTAGTTAAGCTGCAATAGGCCTAGGCTGCTGGGGGCTTCCCATGATGCATTGAGCACTTCCTCTTCCTCACTTCCTTTCACTCTCCATGTGTTTATACACCACTTGCATTTAATCATTAGCTATTATTAACCCTGTCTCTCTCCCATAGGTGTGTCTTTTCTGTTTCCCCTCATCCCCAACCGGTCGCGGCAGATAGCTGCCCCTCCCTGAGCCTGGTTCTGCCGGAGGTTTCTTCCTGTTAAAAGGGAGTTTTTCCTTCCCACATTTGCCAAGTGCTTGCTCATAGGGGGTCGTCTGATTGTTGGGGTTTTCTGTCTAATACTGTAGGGTCTTTACCCTAATATATAAAGCGCCTTGAGGCGACTGTTGTTGTGATTTGGCGCTATATAAATAAAATTGAATTGAATTGAATTGAATTGAATAAATTCTTCATTCTTTGTTTTTGCATTTTATTGAGGATTATTTGCAGGGTCACAGCATCATTTTGATTAAAGGAATAAAAGAATAAATAAGGACTGCTGATACAGCTTTCCTGGCATTTCCAGGTTGTAGTTCAACAAAGTGAGGCGGATGAAAATCAGACAGAGCTGCCCACATACATGAAAAAGATGTGATCCAGTCTATGCACCGACCCAAATCCAAGCCATTACTGATCTGATTATAATAAGAAAACTAACTATACCGATTCACTAAGGCTGTCTGAAATAAAACGTTTTTGGCCTCTGGAGATTCAACAACAAATATTAGAAATCAGAATCAGAATCTTTGTTGTCATTATACAAAAAGTACAACAAAATTGTATGCAGTCCCATTCAGTGCATAAAGAACAATCTATCTTACTAAACATTTTACTACGTACATCATCATTTGATCATTTGATCTTAGTAAACTGATCACTAAGAGAGAACTCTAGAAGCAAACATAATGTTTCTGACTTTTCTTCTTTCATACAGTGCAGGGAGTCCATTCAGGTGCTCGCTTGTTGAACAGTACAGAGAGAGAGAGACCTTTTCCTGACCTCTCAAGCGAAGCAGAACTGTCCATAGACTTTTCACTAGGTGCTTCTTTGACAGAAAGTCGCTCAAGGCCAAAAAATGTCACTAAATCTAGCAACAAGGTCACTAACTGGACAATGAGTGAGACAGATGTGAGGCGCTCAAGCTTATATAGCAAATATTTCCACAAAAAAAGGGTCTAAAGTCCAAATTCTATTACCAGATATGAGAATAGTCAATTATTTGGTTAAAGCACTTCTTTTATTGTTGGGCACTACTGGGCCTCATTGCAGCCTGAGTTCATTTTAGCTCCTCCCCCTTTGAGCCAACTTTCTTCTGATTGGCTGCTTCTCATAAGCAGAAGGTTTGAACAGCAGGTGGGTGGGGCTACAGAGCCAAGAGTAGACTGCATTTACAGCAGTCTGAAGCCTGAACTTTTGGGTCACAGGGATTACTTATACGTACACTGACCTCATTAATTGAAACTTTGGTTGTGTTTAATATATGCAGTCATCAATATAACAGTATATATGAGAACAGAAAATAAGGAAATACATAATATGCCCTCTTTAAGAGTGAGGTATGCAGATTTTGCAAGAAAACTGAATAATACTACTGGATCGGATCAGCACTGGGTATCTATGGATTCACTGAGAGGAGAAATCAGAGAATAAAGTTGGTCATCAACTCAAAAGAAAGTTGTCTAAACATCAGTGGGGCTAACGTACTGTTTAGTATTTCTGGTTGTAGTTCTCCAGGATTTGAGATCATCACTAAGATTTGGGCCTCTACCCCCACAGAGCTGAGATGAACGATGTATTTGGGTGAGCCGCACCTTTATCTCACTGAATGTAAAACAGCTTGTATAGTTACAAAGAGATGATTAGGAAGAAGAAAGCTGGAGTACAGATCAACACTTCATCCCACCTCAATCTGCAGCTCGTGTGACACATTTTTCCACGAGGCCTCAAATCGACCAAATCTAACTCGAAACGCAACATTTCAGACTTTTGTAGATTTTAATGTGACCTTTTTGTCCTCCAATCACTCTTTTTCTAACACATTGTCTCTCTGATATTCTCTTTATAACACTTCCTCACACACACTACCTGTGGGTTTCCTATTTCACTGATGGCGAAGCGGTTTTTTGGAGGCCTTGTGTCAGATGGTGACGCAGGTGGACGTCTGGCTGTTCATTTCACACCTGTTAATCGCTGGTCTCTCTCTCTCTCTCACACACACACAGAGTTACTCTCTCCCTGTGTCTCATAAACACACACTCACGCCAACGCACTTTCTCAAGGGCGCCGGAGTCAAAGCCCCCACATGTAATCTAGCAGCCAATCAAAACACGATTTTCTGCCCCTGAAGAACGTGGGTGGCATGTAATTTGGAGCTCCATCAGAAGCCGCTGTTCAGTTTATTTCACTGCACAGCCAGCATCAGTCAGACAAATTGTGATCATTTGTCTGTTGATTACTTTCAGGATTAACTGATTCATTGTTTTATCTATAAAGCGAAAATGCTCAAATAGGTCTTCCAGAGGTCCAGGGTGACACCTTTAAATAAGATCGACAACTCAAGCCCAGTTCAGCCCACAGAAATAATCTCTTTTAATCTACATAATTTTTTTGAGTTTCTTCACTTTCATTAAAGTTAATTTAAAATTAATCTTTCAGCCAGAACTTTAATATAATGTTCCATCATAAGGTCCATGTAGCACTCAAGTGTTTAAATTAAAGAAAAAAACTTTGTAAATGTTATATATTTTTCATTTGTTGAAAAGATATAAATTGGTGAAAGTGTAAGAACTTTCATACATTTGTGCTGCTGGACTCCATAATACAGGAGCTGGACTGTAAAGAACTTACTTCCCTTTAGAAAATAAATAATTCACTTCTTGTAAGAACAGCTATCATTTAATTTAATTAATCTGCTGATCACCTAACCTATTCATCTAGTAATCATTTCAGCTCTGGTTTACACTCCTGCACATACTCTTATGAGGTCCTTTGCACATTTAACCTTTTGGTCAATCGTCTAACTATTAAAAATAATACAATGGAAAAATGTCAGCTCAAAACAAGAGAAGACAAGAAACACATAAAGCTATGGTTGTTTGACTGGACAAACATATCAGCCACCAGCGATTGACCAAAGTCTATCGCCGGTTGTTTGTTTGGGTGCCAGTTTTTCTCATATTATTTGGCAATTTAGTTGACTGCCTCATTGTTGACTCTTTCCTTTGGTTGTGTTGAGCTTGAGTGGAGAGTTGCACATAAATATCAGTATGATTTGTGAATGTAGTACTGTGGAGGCACTGGATGGTCAGCTTTAAGTACTGTAGAATAAAGCCCCAGTGTGGAAGTCTCCACACACTTCTCTGAGCTAAAAAGCTGTCCCAGAACCCATCCTAGTTCAACTAGCCAGCTGTTGCTAGGTTTTTGTTACCACCGGGGCCATATTTTACAGGTTGTGCACCCTGTTTTCATGTTTGTTAATGTCTGTGGGTGCTCATGGGAGTGAACAGAGCCCCAGACAAATGTGGACTCATGTGCCTCAATAGTTGAAAACCATCCATCCATCCATCCACGCATTCTCTGCCTCTTATCTGGTCACAGGGGGAGCAGTCTTCTAACTCCAGCTCTTCTGGGGAACACCAAGATGTTCCCAACCCCAAGAGTTGTAATCTGTTTAGTGTGTCCTGGGTCTGCCCCGGGGCCTTCTCCTGGTAGGACATGCCCGGAATACCTCACCTAGGAGGCGCCCAGGAGGGATCATGGTCAGGCGCCCAAACCACGTCAACTGGCTCCTTTCAATGTGGAGGAGTAGTGGCTCTACTCTGAGCTCCTCACCCTATCTCTAAGGCTGAGCCCAGACACCCTTCAGCGGAAGCTCATTTCCACCTTCTCTTTCTTTCAGTCACTACCAAAGTTCATGACCATAGGTGAGGATAGGAACGTAGATCAACCAGTAAATCGACAGCTTCGATTTACCGAGACTATGGCTCCTCCTACAGGTGGTGGGCTCACAGGAGGAGCTCTTTCGGGCTGAGCCTGAAAGCTCCAGGCACGTGCCCACAAGCCATCCCAAGCCAGGCTCTGGAAAAGGGCCCCTGTAAACTGATCCCTTGGTATCCTCTTCATAGGGGTTTTCTGAATTCCTCTCAGTCTGGCCCCTCAACCAGGACTGATTTGCCTTGGAAGACCCTAACAGGGGCAAATTGCCCCCTCCACCTCCAAAAAGTGGAGATTCACAGAGAGAAGTTAAAAATCAAAACTTAAAAAAAAAAATTAATTCAGTTATTTGCCCTGACCTATCACATTGTTATTTTAACATATCCCCCAACTCCTAGTCAACTAAGAACAGCTAAGAAGAGGCTGATTATAATGTTACGTATGTGTTAAACTACCATTCACTAACATCTCTTGCTTTGGGGTTACATGAGAGGCCTTCCAGGACTCCTGCTTACCTGAAACTTACTGAACAGCTCTGAAAATAATTTAGACCTGGTCCAGAATACATTTGACTCAAAGAGACCCATCACAGGCAGCAGCATGATGTTCACTTCATTTTTCCTTTGTTATTAATCCTCATTTTAGATTGAAAAACATTTGTTTCTTGGGTACATGCATGTCAGTTTTTAATGTTGATTTAATGTGTCTTTTCTTTCACTCCTTTTGGTTCCAGGGAAAAGAGGCCACCGTGGAGCCCTGGGAAGACTCTGACTTCCGCCTGTACAAGTTCATCGACCGCTTTGGCTTCGTCCAGTAAGGACTCTTACAGAAATGCATCACAACCTATAATCAGCCCTAATAACTACATTAGCAACCTTCAAAGCCCACTCTGAGCAGCAGTACTACACTGAAAGAAAAAGGGAGAAAGTAAGCGTCTGTCCAGATGAGTGCTGCTGAGAGATGAGTGTGTCTGCGGTTTTAGCTGGGCTGGTCAGGAGGCTGTGAGGCTCTTAAATGGCACTGTGCTGGAGTGTTATATATAGGCTGGCACATGCAGGCAGGAAACAGCTTGGTTAGCCACAATCACAGGGCATCAGTGTGAAGACAGAGTGGTACGATCCGAAGAGAGAGGAGGAGGAGGGTGCAGGAGGAAAGAAACCTTGGGGTTATATGATTAGTTAAGACAGGGCCACAAGTATCCTGAGGTGAAGGTCACTGACTGGGTAGAAAATGAAGCCCAGGGAGGGTGTTTTAAACTGGGCAGACTGGTGGCAGAGAAAGCGCTGTGACCTCTGAGTAGTTTTTTGGCTTGAGAAGCTGTGTGGGCAGAAACAACAGAGCAAGAGTAGAAGTCGAGTTTTTTCCAGTCCTAAGGCTGTTTTTCTGAAACTTGGGTTACTTCAGTAGAGTGTAAATGCTGGGATCATGTTCGGATGAACAGTCTATAAAGCACAAACTGTACGTATAGATGGGTGAGGTGTCATCCTTTCCTCACAAAGTGAAGCCAAAATATGGCTGCAGTGGAAGTTGACAAAAAATTCTCACAGGCAACAAAAGTGATGGCACAACTGCTGATGCCCTCTGTGCTTTGGTGCTGGATGATGTGTTTCACAAAGCCAGAAAGGCATGAAAGGGAAAATGGTAAAACATGTCTATACAGTGACTGGTCTGCTGTTTATATGCTAAATGGCAGGTAGTGTGCAGTGCAGAGGAACACAAGCTGAAACCAGATTATTCTCTGAAGGAAAACACTTCACTGACTAACTCCTGCAGGGACTCTGAAGCCCAGATAAACAGACATGAGATTAAGGAATGTCCAATCTGTTATTTCCTGTTTGTGTGACCGCTGGACATGTGTGATGTTCCCTCCTCCTGATAACAGTCAGAGAGTGAGACGAGCTCTGACTCGAGTATCACCAAAAAAAGTATTTTCTGGAAGGAATATGTTAACATTGTGTTAAAATGCAGCTCTACTCAACTATGATTTATAACTAAAAAATAAACTGGAGGTTAAGAGACTCATCTCCTCCTTCTTCCCCTAGTTTCCTTATTCATTTCTCCCCTTTCCTCTCCTCTCCTCAGTGAGAATGAACTTCCGTCCTACGACTCGGTGGAGGAGAAGGTGAGTGGCGTTGCTTCTCTTTATCTTCTGTGCAGATTAAGGCCTTTATTAACGAAATGGTTAGAGGAACCTTTCAATTATGTATGTAAAGAAATTAGATTTCACATTCTTGCTTTCACTTCCCCTGCATTAGTAAAACCCTGAAGATGTAATAAGATAGACCGGTTAGCTTGAGATAAAGCACAGGAATTTGTGGTGGTTATCATTTAGTGCTGCATGACGGAAACTTCCCCATTCCTAATAGAAATGGGAAACATGCAACTGATTTTCTGACATTTTCTGGGGGAAAATAAACTCAACTGAGAAACTGTTTATGGATAGAAAAATCTGACATGTTTGTGGAGATACTCAAGTGAGGATCAGGTTACTAGGTGTAAACAGTAAAGTGCTATGGCTCAGTCACAGTAGAGTGAAAATAGGACCCTTGCAACTTGGAAAAATCTATCTGTAGTTGCCTGATGATTGCATTAAATTTTTTTTTTGCATTTGGCAACCTATTGCAAGTAGTTGCGATGACCAACTGGTCACCCAGACGTTGAGCGTGTTACACACTTAATCTCTGGGCAGTTACTTTCTTTAGTCTTTCACTGTTTCAGAGGAATCAGGTAATGGTCAAACTAAAGCAAACTCTGCACGACAGTGGTTGGAGACTTTGGTGCATGAAGACAGCGATAAAACTGCAATAATACAGAATCAGGCTGCTATCAGTCTGCGATTGAATGGGGTCAAGTTTGCAATTACATGCAATCTGTGGTAATACGATGATTAACTGTGATAAGTCGGTTAAAAATCGGAGCAAATCTGTTGCCGTCTACATACACAGGAATTCACATTAAAGAGAAATTCACATTAACTTCTTATATTCAGGGTGCAGCGAGAGCCTCATAGATTTGAAACAGAAACTTAGAAATTCCTCCACAAATAGTGACGTAGTTGGTGCAGGACAGCGATTTAACTGCAAAATGACACAGGCGCTCGGCGACCTTGCTTTTATATAGTAATATAACCAGAATACAACCAGTTGGCAGCCAGCTGAGTTGAGTACCCTACTGCAAGGAGATGCGTTGCAGAGAGTTGCGCTCATCGGTGCAGATTGACTCAGACTGATTGCTGCATGTTGGCAATTTGTCTGTGTTTATTTGCAAACTTTCACCAATCTGTCTGAGAGTGATTGCAGTCAGTCCAAGTCAGAGCACGATTGTTTGGAGACAGGTTGCCTCCTACCAGGCAAACTGTGCAATCAAAAGTGGCCACCCAGAGGTTGAGGGTGTTGCACGCTCAACTTCTGGGCGACCAGGTGGGCACTAAATTGCCAACTACCTGCAGGTGGTCTCCGACATTCAATGCAATCATCGGATAACCACCATTTGTTTTTGTTTTTTTTTATTTTCCTAGTTGCAACAAGGTAGTGTCCTGTTTGTACTCTAGTGTGACTGAGCCATTGGGTTTAAGCACTAAAAACTACCTGCTCAGGTTTAGCAAAAGATCGTGGTTTGGGATAAAATGCAACTGTGACACTGTGGACTGAACAAAAGAAAAGATTTGGGAGTGACAGACCCGTCTCACCCAGCACATCATGTGTCACAGGGTCAGGTTTTACTTTAGTTTGTCACCGTCTGTAGGTTCAGTGGGGGAAAAAACTCCACCCAGTGCAGAATCTTTATTTAGACTCTGGTTTGACCAACTAGTCAAAACAAAGGTAGAGTTCTTTAGCTTCCTCAGTCCCTGAAAAGTTCCCATTTTCCAAGCCCAAACAAATGACATCCTAAAACAACAATCTTCAGCCTTCATCCTGTTCATCAAGGAACAGAAACAATAAAATCCAAGGTGTTCCTGCATCAGCTTTAGTCTTTTATTCTTTAAAAATAGTTCCCTCTGCTCACTCACATCAGATGCAGTTAGCATGTAGCCCCTGTCATTTGTTTCAGGACTTCTTTGGATCTTTTTTCTTTTAGTATTTGCCTAAAAATAGAAACTCTTTTTAGCCATGTCCAACACTTCATGTCTGTTACATGTTTTTCTACAACCTGTCATTATACTTTCTAAGCAGGTGTGTTGACACATCAAATGTTGTATTCATGTAGGAAATAAGAGTCTTTATGCTGGAGGATTAAATTTATGCTACTTGCAAAAAGGGTTTTTAATAGAGCCTAATTCCAAAAGAACATCATGTTTTTCTTTGTTTATTATCTGTAATTCAATTTCCACCCCCCAAAAAAATCAGAAATAAATTAATTAGAATGCTATGAATAAAACACTAAAACAAACAAGTGATTTATTTGGGATATTAAAATCTAATTTCTAATCCCAAAGCAGAACAAAACTTAGTGAAATTATGATTTCAAATGATAAATGTGCTTTGTTTTGATGTAAAAACTGGCTCATTCACGAATGCATGTGTTCATGCAAAAGTCGACCGAGAGAAACCAACATCTGCAGAAGGCTTTAATTAGAGCATCTCAACAGCTTCAAACGACTTTGAACATACAAAATAATGACCTGCATGTTGTTTTTTTCCCACTGCACCTGAATGCAGCCTCAGGAAAAACTGCAGCTGTAGGGGAAAGTTGTTAATGCGTTACTTCTCGTTTCCACAGCAAAAACACACGGAGGTGGAGAGGACCACCAAATGGCTAAAGATGCTGAAGAGCTGGGACAAATACAAGAACAGCGACAAGGTGATTTTCCTTTTGACAGCACGTCCTCCTCACGCGGTTGTGTTGAACACGAATGCGTACACATACTCCTGATTTTAGCATGTACAGAAGCGTGTGCTGCTCTGCTGTCCACAGCTGTCCCCGAACACAGATGCAGAGACCGTAAATTGGCCCTCATTGATGCAGCTGTAGCTCACATGTGTAGCATCTATAGTATATAAGCACAATGTGGGTTTCTTAGCTTTTTTTTTTTTGGCTCTTAATAGCCACATTGATAATGGTGCATGTCCACAGGGGCAGTTGATGGCCCAGCCACTAGACAGTGTCACAGTAGATTACTGACAGGTGTCCACCCTCTCCTACAGCTGTGCAAACACTAAGCTGTACCTGATGGGGTGAAGACTTCTCTTGAACCATCTGCTCCTGGATTTAAAATCAAAACCAGCAGGGGGGCACGTCTGCAAACTTTCTCACATCACTTATACTTGATGCAATCAAAAAAACAACAAAAATAAATCCTGAATTAAATTTGGACGGTCTCTCGGTCGAAGTAATCTTCTCAAGCATGTCCAAACGGCTTCCGGTGCGGCTATTTGTAGATCTTACCCTGGAAGTCCCGTTCTTACCACTTACACTACACTGCTCTGTGATTTCACCTTCAACTTGTGCAAAGAGCAAACATCATCTTTGGTTTCAAAATGACCTGAATTTGGTGTGAAGGCTCATCGCTGGTGATGAGAGCTGGGTCTCAGGTTAGTTTTCAGCATTTTGCAGTGGAAGAGTTCACACTTTCCAGGTCAGGTGATACTATTACTGTCTGTGGTCTGGACTTGCCTGAGAAGATAATCTTGAAAGGAGACTGTACAAAATATAAATCAGGTTTGTTATTTTTTATTTCATATTTTTATGAGACAGTTCCCAGAACATTTTGGTCATGTCATTTGCAAAGTGGCTCTGCCATGATGCATTGCACTGTAGAGGAAGTGTGGAAATGACTACATAAGTGTGGTCCACAGGGGCGTTTCCAGGATTTTTTAAATGGGGTGGCACAAGGGGGACCAAGAACACAGCAGGGGGCCCCACAGGAAATCAGAATATTTAAACAGAAATAAAATCGGTATAGAAAAATGGTGTAGAAAACATGATTTTCAGGCTCATGTGCAGCCCTGTGACCTATTACAGATTTATTATTTATAAGTGGAGCTGCACAAGAATTTAAACATAATCTTGTATTGGATAATTGTTTTGCAAAGTGGAAAAAAATTTATAGACTTTTTACTTCAGTAAAAATTATAATCCTACTCAAGTAGCTTAATAGTGCACAGTGTGTATGTTCAAAATATATTTAAAGTACCTAAAGTAAATGCATGCATTATGTGGAATGATGCTTTTGAGAATCATATACATGATTTTATTGGATCATAATTATTGATTTATTAATGTATAAATCTCTTTAATGTGGCAGCTGTTTATGATTTTAATTACTTATATGTTGCTGGATAGCTTGATCTATAATATTGTAATACTGTAATATTGTAATATATATTGTATTGCCATGAAAGTAGTAATTACAGATTTAAAAAGCTT
>VUQI01031642.1:2383-12817 GCA_015106735.1 Paratilapia polleni
TGGGGGGGGGGGGGCAGCCACAATTAAAGCCATTAGAACTCACTGAATTTTCAACTCATTTTCAACCAGTTTCATGTGGTTTTTATTTCTAAAAGAGTTTTCTAATGTCCCATTGGACCCCCCCTCCCAAGATATAAAGTTATACTGGATTACATGCACGCCTCATTTCCTGTAAATCCCCTGTGTCCCCAAAAGCAATCTCAATCCAGCACACAATCAGATCACTCCACCACTAACAGTGAAAATTAGAGAACGTACAATCAAGAATCGGGTTTTATGACTTCTTATTACTTTAATAAATTTGTTTCATCCTGACAGACAGAGGCTTGTTAACGGGTAGCTGCACGTTTGGCACGTTTGCTCATTAGCATAATTGATGGCCGTTAATTGCCATGAAATGTTTCCTGCTGTGGTCTATTTGTGGCTGAGTTTCATTCACAAAGCTGACAGCAAACAGCAGAAATGAACCCTGCAGCACTTCAAGTTCTGTGGTGGGAGATCAAACAGTGAATTAAGCAGTGCCAGCAGGGGTTACTACTGGACGGAGGATATTAGAGTGGATAACAGAGACAGATAAACGCTTTAACAGTGTTCAGATTAGGATCCAAATGCAGGACGTCGAGTCAGCCACACAGAAATCACAATAAAACTTTCATGAAACTTCCTTAAACTAAAAGTTGATGCAAATCGAAACAGAAAAGGCAAAAATCCAAACCAGAAACGGAGGCGAAGGAAACATGGAGACACTGAGAGATACGCTGGGGAAGAAACCGGAAAGCAGGCAGGTACACAGGTGAGCAAACAGGTCAGCCAGCTGCTGCCTTTAAAAAGATACTCCTTTACCTCTAAATGTTACAAAGAGTTGAATTCAGTGTAATTTAAGGCTTCATGTTCATGTTTCCTCACTGAGCAGTTTCCTGGTGATTAGAGACGTCTGACGTCTGGTTAAAAATCAGGTTTGATGTGGTTAAAACTGAAATTTGTCTACATCACCGTGAGCTGTTGTTTCAAAAATACAAACAGGTGTTTCTGTTTATCTCCCTGTAAATGATGTTTCTGTTTCAGTGGGAGCTGCATGCTGACATTATTCAACGAGCCTCTGGACGCTCTGAACTTATTGTTCCCACAGGCTGGGGTGGCACAGTGGTGCAACAGTTAGGGTTAGGGGTCTGGGTTTGAATCTGCTGCTCGTCTGAGGAGTTTGCAGAAGTGCTGAAGAAGAAGAGATGTCTTTCAACCAGGTTTAAAGTAAAGGGAAGTCTTTTTCTAGACGTCTTTCACCTTTAAACTAAATCTCAGTGTTGATTGAACAGCTGTCAGCGTCTAAACAACAAGTTTTTGTTGAGTGGGATTTTTCAGTGGGAGCTAAAATGCTAAATCGGGCAATTCTGACTTTTTGGGTTTTATTTCAAGACTCCAGGCTGGTTTTCTGACATTCAGTCACACCCAGAAAGAAAGTGATCATTTCCCAGTATCTATTCTGTCCAGTGATAAAGTTTGAATCAGCCAGAAAGAGCACAAAAAACACACAATTATTCTCTCTCTTTTTCACGCACACATTTATGCACAAGACTTTACAAAACTTTAGAGCAAACAGAGCAGTCAGAGTAGGTCAAGCATTAAAACTCAACAGCATTATTTCCCACAGGCCACATTTTTCTTTATATGCAATCCATTAACTGAGCTAAAACTTAAGGACATGAAACTTTATTCGGGTAATATCAGAGTTCACACAGGAATGGGAATTTCCTCCATCCCTCTGAGAGCTGAATGCTCACTCAGCTCTGCGAGCGGCGATAGTGGAGCCGACCATTATTTGAAGTGAGCTGGTGAACAGAACCTGACTCTAATTGATTTGTGTTCGTTTCCATAGTATGAGTCATGCCAAGTTGAACTGCACTGCCTACGCCATCTGAATGTGACTCACTCAAATTAGCATTCTCCATGCAGTTCATGCAGCTCGCGCCACAGGCAGGAGTGTACACAGAACACATGGTGGAGACGTTCAATCTGTTTAACAAGAGGTCACAAAAAAGCAGAGATCCTGAGGCTGCTCTGCAACACACTCTGTCTTCAAACCCCACAGGAACACACCGGCCTGCTTCAGTGAACCTGTGTGTTAGGGGCGGCCCGATGAAGGTGGACTGAGCTGCTTTTGCAGTAATATTCAAGGTGATGGTCAATGCAGTGGGACAGCCTCAGGCTATGTCTGTATTTCTACACCACATCCACACATAACTTTATCTACAGACTGCAAACAGCAACTGAGCCCAACAGGCCCGCTCACACTGGGCCCGATCATGTTCATAACTGGCCCGACATCACCGAGTGTGTGTGAGAACAACCAGGAAGTGACTCTTTCTCCCTCACTCTGTTTTTCCTGCTGTCTGCAGCTTCTTTCGGGACTGTTTTGTTTCTCTGGAAAGTCTTTTTTCACAGCTGTGAGCATCAAAAATGAAAAGCCCTTCACTCTGTTGCTTTGCAGCAACAAGGAAGAAATCTCAAAAATCTCCCAACCAACACCAGAAACAAACCTGTCTCCACGGATAGATGTCAGCACAGGAAAGTGACAAGATAAGTAGTTTTGTGATTTAATATCACTTCAAGATGATAAATGTCAGTAAACTTAACATCCGTTATGGCCATTTCAAAACACTAAAGGAGTGTCCACACAGGAAGAGACTGCATTAAACTGATTCTGCATCTGAGTCCGCTAGTCTGTGCTCTAAATCTTACCTTCGTAATAATCACCTCATCACTGGCCACACACCCAGGGTTCAGGCTGGGCTTTGATTTAGGCAAATATTCAGTAACTAGAAGATGTTGAGTTTCAAAGAAAATCTCAAACATTTTAACCCTAAATGGGTCTCCAAAGAGGCTGCTAGAAAGTGAGCTGGTAGAAACTTGGTGTAACTAAGAAAAAATCTACATTCAGTAGATCATACGTTCAGTCAACTGCTAAACAATCTTAGATTTACTTTGCAAAGCTCAGGCTGCTGTTCAGTGATGATATGATGAAATCTAAAACATGAAACGCCCACTCACCCCCAGCTTGCGGCTGCGCATGCGTACATAGCCCTGCTTGACGATATCATTGAAGTTGGAGGCCATCTTTGAAGGCCGCAGCACTGGAGACCATCCAGATGTTTCTTCCTTCACTCAGCTCCTCCCTCGTTTTCCTCGACTCCCTCTTCCAGCTTCTGTCCCCGTCAGTCCTGACTGTCTTTCCTTCAACTTTTCCTCTTTTTTTTAAAAAAGGAAAAAAAAAAAAAATCAAACCTCGACTTTGTCTCTTCTCTTTCATTAAACTCCCAGCATCCTCCTCTCTCCTTCTGCTCTCCTCTGGTTGATGTTTCTCTCCTTTTGGTCTTCCTTCCTTTTCATTCACTCTTCCTCACACTGTTCATCTCCTTTGTTGGCAACTCTAAGAAATGGACAGACAATAAGATGGAAAGTAAGAGTGAGGACAAATGGATATATATTCATTATTCATTGAAGAGTGAGGAGCACAACATTAACGTCCATTATTCATGCCGATGGCACACACTGTACACTGAGGGTAAGCATGCAGTGTGACTGTGCTGTAATGTACAGTTTTCTGTGTGTCTGCTTGGATTTTAGCTTCCCTGTTTGAGTGTGTGTGTGTGTGTGTGTGTGTGTGCGTGTGTGTGTGTAGCATGGTGGCATGAAGCTTTTACAACAAAGGAAATCAGAGGAGGCAGCTTCTATTACACATTGCTGAATCCAGGAAATAAAAAGGTTGCAGCTTTAAACTGTTCTCTAATCAGAGCCCCGTTCGTTCCCGGCTTCCATCGCGTTACATCTGCATTTCAAACAGTCTGATCTCTTCATCCTCTCCTTTCAGCAGTCATTATGAGGTTACGGCATTTTCACTCCGATGTGTAAACATGTATCCGCTGTCCTCAGTCATCTTCATTTGTCCTCATAAAGCTGCTTTTGTGTTAACAATCAGAAATCGACTTTAATGTAAATGTGTGAGTCTGCTGCAGCCTTTTATCCTCAGACTCTCACTGTACTCTCACTGTAGCCGCCCACGTCTGATTTATTCAGTGATTCAAAAACATCTGGTGTTCTGCCAGTTTGCTTTTCTGCCAGCCAATCAGAGCTTTAAATGTGGGTGTTATCTTTCTACATACATATCTGGATATGTATCTGAGATAAAACAAAGCTATGGAGCTCTTTACATCACATGACAACAGCGAGGAGAACAGCAGAGCACTGATGTCCTTCTGCGTCTCACACTGAACAGCAACAAAACAAATAGTGAAACAATGAAAACAAACCCAAAAATGGTGGAAAGCGAAGACACAAAATCTGCGATAAGCATGTTACCCCTCATCGGTGACGACCCCAATCCAACCCCTACCCCAACCCCAGCCCCGACCCTAACCCTAACCGTATGCAATCAGGATTGTTCTCCTAAGTCTTGGCAGTGAGGGAACAAAGAAAATGATCACACACCAAAAACTATTCACATTTTTTTCCAAAAAAACCTCTGTTGTCCCTTTCTCCAAAGTGTCGGGTGAACAGAACCTGACTGGCATGCTGGCATGACCCAAATATGCACTGAGGGCTGTGATGCTGTCACTTGCATTGCTATAGTTTAATAATTTCATTTAAGAAGGGGCAGTGTTTAATATGCACACTGTTTTCTATCATGGAAAAGTGACAGATTTAAATACACATTTTCATCTGCAGTGGACGGCTCATTAAAGAAACATTACAGAAAGCACTGAAAAATAACAGAACAATGGCATATCCAGGACTCAGGATTATGACAGCATGTACACATCAATATATATATTAATGGTTAGGAATGAAGTAGTGTAGTTCTGAATGACAGTTTTCCTGCAGTAATGTGTTTTTCACACATTTAAATCTTTCTGTTCTAAAATATGAATATCAGTCTCTCTGATTACTAATGATCTATATCAGCCCAGGAAAAGCCATATGGTTGTATCCCTAGAAGTGACAGTAATCTGTCATCCCACAGTGACAGTGCAGGTGGATATCCATGGAGCCTGGTTTTGCGCCTTGATTCTTGTGGGGTTTTTTTTTTTAATTGAATCTTTTGTGGTTTTTGTGCACTTATGTTTTTCTGAGTTTGCGCTCGTTTTGGATTGCTAAGTTTTTCCAGTGTTGACAGTTTAGATTTCTGTGTTGTATTTTTGATTCCTTATTATCCCAGCCTCCTCAGTGTACCTTTGTTTTATGCTCAGGGTGAGTCGTCTCGTCTCTTGGTTGGGTTCTTTTGCCATTTCCTGTTTTATTTTGAAAGTTGCTGTCTCCTGTGTCTGACTTTGAGTTTTACTTCCTCTCCTTTGATTGTCTTCATGTCTGCACCTGCGCCTCGTTTCCTCAGCTGTCTCCACTAGTCAAACAGTCCTGTAAATAGTCCCGTCCTTCCCCTTATTCTGTGTTAATGCCTGTGTACGTACAGTACCCCCATGTGCTCCTCACTTTGTCTGTCTCCCTGTATGGATTTGGATTTCTGTTGTTTCCTGTTTCTGGACCTGTTTTTGGACTTTTGGAGTTTCAGCCTAATTGAAAGGTTTGTTTTTGATTCTTTTGTCAGGCTTTGAGTCCTGCATTCGGGTCCTAAATCCACAAATAACATAAGGTGTGTGAGTCAGTAGTGTCGGCGTGTGTGCATGAGAGATAACATCGTAGGTGTGGTGTTGTTTTTTTTTTTTGGTAAAAAGAAAAGCCAAAAACAAGGCTGGACAGTGTGCAGAGCCGCCCTTTCTTTCTACCACAGGAAGCCAATGATACCTGACTGACAGGCAAAGACAAACAGCCAAACTTCATCATCTGCTTTGGTTTCAGGTGCGATGGTCACATGTGTTTCTAATTAACCTGTGACTTCACATATATACAGGGCGGCTGGTCTCACATTCGTACACGGCTTCGGTCTGGGGATGGTTCATACAGACGCAGGGACGAGGAGGTGATGGCGTGTTTGATCTACTGAGGCGGTAAACCAAGTGTGAAGTACAGCAGAAACTCACACTGAGACACATTTCATCTCCAGAGCGCAGCAACACTCTGCTGACTTCACTGACTCACTTAGTAATGAAGCCAATACACAATATAATATACTGATACAGACATTTATGCATTCAGATGCATGTGTGCAAACTAATGTGTATGCACGCCTGACTGAGAGTGTGTGTGTGGAAGTGGGAGTGTGTGTTTGCCATCAGGCTGGGAGCAGTGGGACAGACATTTCCCAGAGGGCTCAGTGGTAAATCTCCCTGACAACAGTGGAACAGAGACATTAAACTTTAACAAGGGGATCATTAATACACACACACACACACACACACACTGGCTGGCACAGTGGAGGAAAGGCTTATCATTACAGCAGTGTTGGTTTAGCAAAGTGGCTCAGGCATAAAAGACAATTAAACACTAAACAAAGAGAATGAGCGCATGAAAAACACACAATCATGAAACACGTGTCACCTTCCTCACAGAGCCCCGCGTCCTGGGATAACACGATTCTGTGTTCAGGTTCATCAGCCACACCAAACCGATCCACTGATGGTTATAAGCATTCATGGACATTAGTATGACTGCCATTAAAAAATTAAGATACTGACTCCTTTGTCCACAGAGACACACCTAGAAGAAGAAGAAGCCATCAAGAGTACACGCCTCACACACCTGACACATGAAACTCAAGGCTGCAGGTGCATTCATACAGATTACATTAAAAAACCCTGCCAGTTTCCTGTGAGGAAGTGGGAAGGTGAGTGGAGACAGAGAACATTTGACGGGAGTAAGCAGTCTAAGGTAGGTCTTCAAACAGTATTTCTGTGGCTTAAATCCACTCCAATCTTTTTTTTTTTTAACTATCAGGGGCTCAAATGAGATGCGTGACTTAAAATGGGCCACTGGCTGTGTTATCACCATCTCTTTAATTTCCATTTTTAACATCTTTCAGCTCATTGGTTTGGTCCAGTCTCACCGCTCTCCTGAGCCTTGTTTTGACGCAGCTGGTTTAAGCCTCAGATCATGCTGCTGCTGTCTAGTACCTGTCCCCAAGCAGCAACCTCCCAGGCCACAAAATGAAGACATCACTTAAGTGTCAACATTTTTTTAACCTTTATTTAACCTGGAAATGAAACTAATGACATAAAGACTTTAGAGTGTAGGCAGCATTAAATTCTTTTTTTGATGGTGGGAGAAACCCCACACAAGCACAGGAAGAGCACGCAAACTGCACACAGAGGGGCTCTGATCTGAACGCACGTGCTCTCAGCGCTAACTTCACAGTTAGCATTTAGCAGCTTAAGGACAAGACAGCTTTCTCAGGAGATGGAGACCAAAAACTGAGCTAAAAGAAAAGCGAGTACAAAGCTGACGGTCACCAGGTGGCCAGAGCCATGATTCAAATAATCAGCAGCTGTTAGCTACAGATTTACATGTGTTCACTGTAATTACAGGCTGTTGTGCTGCCCCCAAGAGGCCAAGACAACTTTAACATTGCAACTAAACTCTACAATTAAAACCTACATGGTGGTATACAGAATATGTGATGTGCATGGAGGTTTAAGTGGGAAATTCTACTACTAAGTACTACTCAACTAATGGAGTTATTTTCTACAACAGCTACCAATGGAGCTGCTGGCCAGATCCGTGTCAGAAAGTACCTCGATGGGATTCGCAAGACTGTTCACTGAAAGAAGGACTCACCTCTCTGTTAGTCTTCTTAAAGAAGAAAACTAATAAATAAAATGCAATGTACCATCTACAAAATTTGTAGTAATACTTTCTTCTTATCATTTATTAAATAACACTTGGTGGTTGAACAGTAAAATGTGCTGTTACTGGCATGTAGAGCGCTTTTTAAAAACAAAAGAAATTCACAGTTTTCTTACAGATTTAATATTTATCAGCTACAGTTTGGTAAATTCTCTGAAACAGCTCCTTCAGTCTGTTAAACGGGCGCTGGCTCAGATTTTCTCCTCTAACAGCTTGTTAAGACATTAAATATTTTATTTTAATCAAAGCTCTTGTGATTTGGAAACTGCTCTCATTCGTAATTTTCAACTAAAAATGATGAATCTTTCAGGCAGTTGAAAGTTCCCGGCGCACAATCTGCAGGGTAATTTCACAGCAGAGAGATACGTGCTCTTCTTCCAGTCTACACACCTGAAGCTGAAGCCCGTCCCACACAGAGCTCAGCCATGCACCGACTTTACTGTCAAACCTCAGGTATGATCGTATCCTATTCAGTTCACTGAAATGAAACCAATGAGAGTCTCTGTCGACATGAAAGAGCTGTGATGACTCTGCGTGGATAAGCACCATCAGGAGTAAATTAAATGCATTTAGAGCCCCTTTCTCCACAGAGTCCCACCCTTCCCTTCTCTCTCTATAAACACGCTGATGTTTCCAGGTTATTGCATTTAATCACCTTAACATGAAAATTATATGGAAATCTGTGGCTGTCGATACTAAAAAGAAATCTTTATTTTGCGGGAGGTTTAATACTGACATGTGTTGACTGATTTTTGTGTATCAGACCGTTGTGCTCCCTGTAGCTTGAGGGGAGGACACAACCACGTAGAAGACGTGGAAAGTGTTCTGAAGAGAATATTAAGGCTTTCCTAAATATGAAATTTTCTGGACCGCCGAGCTTCGTTGGTGACCAGCAGTGAATGATCAGTGTGGTGATTACAGCTGTGTATGAACAGGATGTCAGATACCTGAGCTCAGATTAAAAAAATACAAATATCTGAAGGCCAAAAATTGAAAACCAAACACCTACAACTAACCAAAGAATATCCAAAAGGTTTAAGATTTGGGAACAGGGTCAAGAAAACATCATCCTGAATTTTAGTGCATATTTTTTATGAGCATGTGACAAAATTAAGAATATTAAAAAACTTTCGATTTTAACTTCATTTCCTACATTTTCCAACCCTGTTTTAATTCATTGTACAAATAAAAGTTAAATTTCCATTTTAATATTTACATCTTCATATTGGCACCGGATGACTTCATGTAGTCACGCTATGCAGATGGTATATATGTTTCTACATGTCCTTTACACATTAAGCTTAACAGAAACACTAACAGCCTCAGTAGATCAAACATTCACTGAACAGTGATCATTTTTTAAACACACAAACATAAGGCGGTTTGTCAAAGCAAGCGGCAAATTATAACAAGGGCACGACATCTGTTCACTGATGCTGCCTCATTGATCGTGTGGTGGCCCTTCCTTTGTGTGTTTGTGTGTCTGTGTGTGCATGATGCCACTGAATCAATACAGCATTCACAATTTATTCTCTGAAAATCCTGCAGCCCTCACAGCGGCACACACCCAGCACGTTCAGACTCCGTCACACTGAAGAAAGCGTTAAAGATCTGAGTATCGTTGTCGGGTGAAGTGTGATGCACCGATTCAGAGAGTGTGAACAAAGACACGGCAGCATCTGTCACTCGTCGTGTTAACACTTCTTACAGTTTTGTGGTGGATGTGCACATAGAGAACAACATCAGAAGCTGTCGCTGCACATCGACACACGACTCTGCTGAGCGGAGATTTACATCTTTCTGAACAGGAGGCTGGTCCAGCTCGGTCTGTTTTTGAGAGTAAAGTAACTGAGGAAAGCTTACAGTGACAGACAGATAAATTTTCATGGTCTTTGTTTCAATCCTAAGACTTCTGTTTTATCATTAATTTTTGGTATTGGCCTTATATACAGCTCCGGAAAAAATTAAGAGACCACTCCAAAATGATCAGTTTCTCTGATTTTTCTATTTATAGGTATATGTTTGAGTAAAATGAACATTTTTGTTTAATTCTATAAACTACTGACAACATAACTCCCAAATTCCAAATACAAATATTTTCATTTAGAGCATTTATTTGCAGAAAATGAAAAATGGTCAAAAAAGGTCCAGTGTTTTCAGACCTCAAATAATGCAACAAAACCAAGTTCATATTCATTTTTAAACAACACATTACTAATGTTTTAACTTAGGAAGTGTTCAGAAATCAGTATTTGATATTTAAACATTTACTTTCATAATTTGATGTAATAATAATATTCTGCTGGCACTGGCAACTAAAATTGCTGCATTACTGAAAATTACAATAATGTATAATGTCCATAACACATCGGTAAATATTCTAAATTTGCATCCCTGCAGAGGAATCCTGAAGCTCTCTCTGTGATCTGTGCCACAGGTTTTATCAGAGATGTCTGTGGAGGGTTCTTGGACCGTTTTAAAGTCTTAAATCTCTTTAGTTTGCCACAGCTCCAGACACACCTCAGGAATTAATTCAATTCAATTCAATTTTATTTGTACAGCGCCAAATCACAACAACAGTCGCCTCAAGGCGCTTTATATATTAGGGTAAAGACCCTACAATATTAGACAGAAAACCCCAACAAT
>VUQI01031646.1:0-11208 GCA_015106735.1 Paratilapia polleni
CCCTATTGATTATGTAACCAAAATGGTTGATATCACTAAAGTTGTATTTTATAGCTTTCAAGTGTGAATTAAATGAACAGATAAATTCAACTAAATTTCAGTAAATCTGGATAGAGACACATACATGTTTCGAGATCATATGTTCCCCCTCAGCAAAGGGATGAATTTTAATTCCTGGCACACAGAGACTGTAACAAAGTGCTTCATGCAAAGGTCTTTTTGCTCCATACAGCAGATAAAATGTTCAGTCTGACAAAATATGAATTATGCAGAGTGGTTTCCTGACTGGTAATTTATTGTGAATATTAACACCATACATCTTCTTTGATTGGTTTCCTTCATGCAAACCTGCATCCATATTCCCTTACATACTATATTGTTCTTTTTCAAAAACAGCAAAAGCTGGAATTTCTCATGTCGTCACGCAACAGATTAGAAGTTATGTTAAAGAAAAATTGCAATATATCAGGTGGGATTAAAGTGACACTGACAAGTTAATGGAAAAATGGACAGAGGTAGCAGACAGTGAAACAATATCTGATTCTCCTACTGCTAAGCTGAACAACACTGAGTATCAATAAAGTTGAGCCTCAAGACCCTAGAGGACTCGCCTGCTCTAATCCACCAGGACTAGGCCAGGATTAACAGAGATGTGTGAACAATACACTGCACTCATTGCAAAACTCAGCCTTGCAAAATGACAGGAATTCACTGTGTGGAACTCCATGGGGAGAGGGAGACTTCTGTAAATTGGAAACCAGCTATGTTAGGCTTTTAAAATACTTACTGGCTTTCTTACTGCACATTAAACAGGCACACATATGCAGTCTTGGAAAACACACTCAGACACATGCACACACATAACACTGAAGGTTTTATTCTGGTTTCTCTAAAATTACTCTTTATTAACTGACCTGCTTTCATGTCCTGTTGCTCCATTTACCCTCCAATCATTATCATTTACTGTTTTCCCCTGCCCGTAATTCTCTTTTAGGCTGCGGTCAGTTTGCAGTGTTTCATCTTTTTTTTTTTTTTCACTTATTCTGTCCTATTTTCCTCCCCTCTTTGCATCTCAAATCAAGTCAATTTATGCAGCCCAAAATCATAACTCTGCCTCAAAGGGCTTTACAAAGTATACGGCATACAACACTCTCCAAACAATGTTTGATGACGCACACATCCGTTCTCGTCTATCCGCGGACTTTTTTTTGGTACTTAAACAATGTCAACTGACTGCAGTTGCTTTTCTTGGGGGTACAAACAAAAAACATTAAAGGGAGAAATGCAAAGGTAGAAACAAGCAAAGGAGGAAGGATTCCAGACATGCAATAGATGTTGTATATGGTGGGTGTGTCTGGATCAGCATTAGAGTGGCTTAAACCTTACCTCACAGACAGAAGTGTTTCTGTCTCTATTAATCATTGCTTGTCGGAAAAGGCTGCCTTGTCCTGTGGTGTTCCACAAGGATCAGTTTTGGGACCTATACTGTTTAGCTTGTACATGTTGCCTCTTGGACAGATAATTGCTATTTTAAAAAGAAATTCTTACCATTTGTATGCAGATGACATTCAGCTGTTCTGTTCTTTCTGACCTTACGAGCTTTCCGAACTTGCTGATCTAAATACCTGTTTGACTGCCATCAAGTCTTGCTTAAATGCGAACTTTCTGCACTGAAATTCTGACAAAACTGAGACTCTTATCATTGCTCTGGATAGTGCCATCCCAAGTATCAAACAATGCCTT
Source organism: Paratilapia polleni (assembly GCA_015106735.1). NCBI lineage: Eukaryota > Metazoa > Chordata > Actinopteri > Cichliformes > Cichlidae > Paratilapia > Paratilapia polleni. Next base: position 1,744 of record VUQI01031646.1, read on the forward strand.
GAGTCTCTAAGCCCCTCTGCTGAATCTAGCTTGTGTGATCTTGGGGTTATCCTGGACAGTTCCCTTTAGATTGTCATGTCAGGGGGCTGACTCAGTCCTCATTTTTTTCATCTAAGGAACATTACTTAATTACTTAAGTTAAGACGTGGCGTTTCTAAGGTGGAATTGGTGCAAATTGTTCATGCTTTTATCTTTTCTTGTTTGGACTATTGCAACTCCCTATTTACCTGTCTTAACAAATTATCTTTAAATCATTTAAATCTGTCCAAAATGCAGCTGCACATCTTTTAACTGATTTCAGGAAGAGATCTCATATCTCTCCAATTTTAAAATCTCTTCATTGGGTCTCTGTTAGCTTCAGTCAATTTTAAAATTCTTGTTTTAACCTTTAAAGCTTTGAATGGTAATGCACCCCAGTATATCTCAGAGCTTTTATTGACCTACACTCCTAACCAGTCCCTTCGGTCTTCAGATTACTCCGGGTGCTTCATATTCATTTTAAAACATATGGAAACTCGGCCTTTAGGGTAGTGGCTCCAAAACTCTGGAATGAGTTGCCCTCATTCCTTTGTTTTACTGATTCAGAGGTAGCTTTTTTAAAAAAAATGTTAAAGATATTCCTATTCAGACAAGCATTTGGGTAATTATGTGTCTGACCATGTGTTCTTCGTGTATCTGTTTTATTGTTTTTTTTATTTGTTTTTCACTTTGTGACCTTGTCTGTGAAAGGTGTGTTAAATAAATAAACTTTGCTATACTTACTTTACTAAAGAAAAGAAAGAAATAAAGGTAAAAGTATGCTTTGGAGATATAAAGTTAATATATAATTACATGAATATGGGTTTTTTTCTTCCACGTGGAGAAAAAAACAGGTAGAGCATGGAACACCTGTGCTCCTCCCAACCACAAACACCTGGAGGGCAGATTACACAAACACGCAATGGATAAGATACAAGGATGTAGGTCTGAAATCCAGAATGTGATTTTTGCTACTCTCCTTTCCATTTTGTTGAGTTATTATAATTTTTTATTTACTGATTCTTATCTGGACAATTTCCTTTCCTCTCCTCTGTGTCCTGCTTTAAACCTAGTCTCCTTTCCAGTGTCATTAATGCAGGGAAATGATTGCTGGACCATCCCCCAGAGATATCTTTAAGGGTCCAATGAAATAAGTGCTGCTGGTAATGGTTATGTATACCCAACAACAAAAATGATGTGGGCAGATCATTTGCAGATGTCTGTGGACAGGGAGCAATTTCACACGATGTGGCTTCATGCTCATTTACTGAAAATATGTAATAAATCCCCCTTCTTCAGTGTGCTTTCCTGACAACTTCTTATATATATTTTTTTTCAACAAATCCTTAAAATTGAACCCTACTCTGAACATTCTCTTTGGATGAGTATGTCATCCTCTGTCATTAAAACAACTGCAGACTTTCTAGTGAAAGTAAACAAAAATTTAAGATACACAAAGCAGTCTCATAGTCCTGGTTATGTGCTCATCTGTTTTACTGGGACCTCTTCTTCCTGTATCATTTCAGAACATTAATATGTCTGACTCTCATCACCTTGTAGATATACAATAAAGTTAATTTGGCAGCAAGTCAAAATCAAACCTTCGCTGGAAGGCCTGCATTTTCTGCCATAATTGCATTTGGCAATATCCACTGGTAATAACTGTAAAACGTGGGATGGCCAATTTCATTTTTGCACTGGAGTGTGAAGAAGATTGTAATTCAAAGTGCTTTGACGTATAGTGGAGTTTAGCTCGGTCATCAAGTCTAATATAGGAAGAGACGAGGGGGACTGCTGGGGCTGAGGGATCCAGCACAATCACAGGACCTGAAATAATCCACACTGTGATTCTGTGCATTCATTATTGATAATACATGAGGAAATGGTATAAAGTAGGATTGCAATATAGGCAGTACAATAGAATACCGGCAGATAATTTAACAGAAACTGTATGTTCATTTTATGAAACTTGTGGCTGCAAGTATCTGCCATCTACAGGGATTGCCTTTTTATCCATCTAGCCAGTATGGGTATCTATATCTCTCCTGCCTGGTTGGGATCAGTGGTATCATATAAAAACCTTTTGTGAACACAGGGAACAAAAACCAACTGATTTGCTGTTGTTTTTTTTTTTTCTGCATAAGCCCCCACCTCGCTTTCTTTTCACTCCCTGAACAGTTGGAATCCATTTAAGTACCTGTCTCTCTTTCTCTATGTCACTAACTCATACACAAAATACGATCATTCTAGTTTGCCTCTCATCTCCCTCTCCGGTCTCCCTCGCCATTTCCTTCTATCCTTCTATTTCTGTCTCCCTCTCTCTGCCTCCCCTTTCCCTCAGCACCAGATGTGCAGTATCTCCACTCAAAAGCGTTTTCCTCATCCAGGGTACAATAAACAGTTGTTTGCAGTGTGGAATAACAAAGATTGTCACCATGGATACTCTTCCATCCCATGACTGCTGAGTGGCCCTTTCTGAGTTCTAAAAGGAGCAATTATCTGATGACATCAAAGACAGGTGACGGCATAAAAAAGCAAAGCGAGGGAATTGGTTCCAAGCCATTTATCAGACGGGTGGAGAAGGGGTCTAGTTCACCTTATTCAGTTGGGATAGCTGATTTAAGGCAACAAGCGTTCACCTCAAGAGGCCTGAGACAGTTATGTAAACATCCATTCTGCTTGAAATGACCTGAATTTCATGAAATTCAATAAGAAAGACCCACAGCTCCAGTGTATTCTATAAATGCAGGCCAGGAGGGGGAGGATTACTGCTTTATCTGCATATTGCACCAAAGCTTTGACAGGATCACACTGCAACAGCTTTATATTATTGCAAAACACATAACTAAAAACAACAATGGTTCAAAAACTGTGCAAACTTCTAATGTTCAGTAGATGCACTCAGCCCATCCAAATAGACAATTCTTATAAAACTTTGATTTCAACACAATTTATTTTTAGATAAATGTATTTTTGTTAAAGCTGCACTAATCAAAGGTTTTATATTAACAAAGGATCTAATGATGTGCAATGTGGAAGGAACAAACCGAAAGACAATTTATGTGCCATGCAGCATGAAAAACAGTTTTCAGCTCATTGCTTTGGTAGATTCAAGTTTTGGACTGTTTTGGACCAATCCCTTCTTTTATCAGCCTTATTTATGGAATTGGCCAAGATCAGCCCAAGATCAAACACAATGTAATTAATTGGTAAACATAATGGAGTGCTACCAAAAAAAGGCAACAATTCCCATCAAGAGTTGGTGAAGACCAAAAGCAGAACTAAAAGGACACTGAATATCAGAGTTCCATCTTTGAGTGGACAGAAGTGAGATCAAATTAATGATAATGTTACTCCATGTCTGATGGATTATGTAGTCTTCTGTTTGTTGGTATAACAACTTTTGGCATAGCAGTGATGTGTTTTCAAGCCATCATAAAACAATTAACATACAGTACTGCGCAAAAGTCTTGGCTACCCCTTATTTCTTCATATTTTGCTTCCAAGCCAGACTTTCTTGTAATTTTTTAAGTGGTCTTGCGCAATAGTTCTCCAGGCTTACTGAAGGTCTTTCAAAGTTTTTCTTTGGACATTAGCTGCTTTTCACTCATTCAGTCCAGTCCTTGTACATAAAATAGTATTTTTGCACCAACAAGGTGATTCCCAAAGAGCTGTTAGCTGTACATACCTCAGCATGGTGTGCAGTGTGTCCTTAAAAAAAACTGAGTAAACTGGACACGTGGAGGACAAAACAAGAAGTGGCAGGCCTAAAAAACTATCTAGAGCAGATGAACAGTATCTGAAAGTCATGTCCTTTAGAAATGGGGAAAAAAATCCAGCAAAGACCTGACACACAACCTGAGAGATACATCTGGCCCTTCAGTTGATCCATCTACTGTTCACTGAAGCCTCATCAGAAATGGTCTCAGCTGTCAAGAAGCCAAGAAGGGAAGCAGGGAGAAAAGGCTGAGGTATGCCAAATCACACAAGAACTGGACTGAAAATCAGCAGTAACATGTCTTTTGAAGTGATGAATCCAAATTTGAAATATTTGGTTCGAAGTGTGATGAATATGTACAGAGGAGGTCAGGAGAGAGGTACAACAGTGAGCCATCTGTCAAACACAGTGGAGGCTTTGTCATGGTTTGGAGCTGCATTTCAGCCAGTGGTGTTGGAGATCTTGTCAAAACTGATGGAATTATGAATGCAGAAAATGACAAAAAGCATGACAATGATCCCAAACACACTGCCAATGCAGTAAAACAAAATAAAATATAAAAGAAATATCAAGAAATGAGGGGTGGTTGAGACTTTTGCACAGCACTGCACAAGTGACTTTACATTAAGAAGTCATATATGTCATTATTGCTTTTGATCATTGTTATAGAAAATGTAATTATTTAGAAAAAAAGAAATAAATAATATCTAAATTGAATTAAGAATGAATTATTTGCATTGCCAACTCCAATAATATTAAAGATAAATTATTTAATATATAAATAATTATATACATAGTGTTTGTGGTAATGATAAATAATCCAGCCATTCACAAATTACATTTGATTTTAAGGGGATTAAAGGAAGCCGTGAGATATTTTTCAAGATTAAAGTTAATTAAGTGAGCAGAGCACAAATGTAAAATCAAATAAATATGCATGTAAAAAAATGGTTGGACCCAGTGTTCATCATAAACATTGTAATTTGTGTTTGTGAATGAAGTTATCATCTAATGCATTCATTTGACAATATTTTTCTATTTATGTGTGTTTATTTATTTATTTATTGGATCATGCAAATTGATGTGCCTTTCACCACTTTGGGCCTACAAGACACTAAGGGAGGAATATTGCATAAAAATTTTAGTGAAGGTACACCCTGATCTGTGTTAGTATAGATTTATTTGACTTGTGTTTCTCTTGTTAAATTACTTTCTTGGGAATACAAAATGTCACATAAATCAGTACACACATTTTGGTTCATCACCTTTCTGTTATGCTGTTGTGTAAAGCCAGAGCTTGTGGAGGACCATGGCTGATATTTTTGGTTTTAAAAAAAAAAGACTCGTTGAAAGCAGGTCAGACATCTCTGTTATACAGAGATTTTTTCTTTTTACAGTATATACACTTAATGATGAGCTTCAGCTGAACACCAAAGGCCTCAGGGCAAATCAACATTGAATGTTCTTGACATTTTCACTTAGCATTAGGAAATTGATTGCAATGTTGCTCCCTTAAGAGCCAGACTGGCATTTTCATATCATGGGAGCTGAAAACTCTCAGAAATAATTTATAGTCCATAGAGATGCAATCTCATTATAACCAAGAGATGTTGATCTTCTGCAAAGTTCAACATGAAATATTAATTGCATTTGGTTCCCTGAAGAGTTTTTCAGAATCAGAATCATTTTTACATGTGTGACAAAAATAGTTGGAAAGCAACTTAATGACACACTATGCAGAAAATTATTAAAAACCAAACTGATCAGCAGTGTAAGGATACATTAAATTAAAAAAAAAAAACAAAAAAAAACAGGAGAGAAAAAAAAAAAAAAAAAAAAAAACAAAAAAAAAAAAAAAAAAGGGGTAGGACTACATACACACCGCAAAGCAAAACTAACAAGGGTGGAGGCAGACAGTCACAAAGGAGGGAAACCAGACACAGGAGGAAACCATCAAGCAGTCAAAGGTGGGAAGACAAAGACAGGAACTCAGTCACAATAGACAAGCCAGGAAAAGCAAATAGGCCTACCAATGAAAGTGGAAACAGGAAAGACGAACTAACCGAGACAAAACAAATGGAGACAGAGACACAGGAACACGGGGGGCATTAGGAAAATATGAACATTAGAAACACAAATAACAATTAAATCAATACAGAGACCGAGACACATTGTCGACCTTTATTATCATCACGTTTTTTTAACACATACATTCCACTAATTAAAGGCTCTGATACTGAATCTGTGTCTGTGCCTCAGCAGGTGGCTCACAGCACCTGCGGGGACAGCGAGTACAACCTGCGGAGCCGGACAGTCGTTTGCGGCTCATGTGGACTTCCTTCAGACAAATCCAGCAACTGCTCCGTGTCCTCTGCTTCCCGCTCCTTCCGCAGCGGAGGCATCTCGGAGGGTTTACTGCCGCACTCCTACGTGTTCAGCACAAGCACACCACGCAAGGTGAGTACTGCAGCTCATGCAGGTGATATATGTATATATATGACTTCCTTTTCATGTAAAGTTCATTTTTTTTCTCTATTTAGGTTTTGAATTGATATGTGCTAATTCTAACTCTTAAAATTTCCTCCCAGACTGGAGCCAGAATGGAGAACTGTCCAATCATGTGAAGCCTGGGATCCACTACACAAATTTTTTACTGCTACTCATTTATCAGTTGTTGAGCTTCAATGATGTAGTTATTAGCTCAGTTCATGTACTTAAGTTTCAAGTTATTGAATGCAAGAAAATTTTATACTGCTTTTTATAATGTACATATGCATGATTAAGAATAATTTTTCTTGAATTTAAATGTTGATTAAAGGGGCCACTTTTTTGTATTAGTGACATTTAAGGTTGGGAAATCCAAACCAGTTACTTTAACACTCATTCATTTTAAAAACCTTTGTTGGCTGGTGAATAAAAAGTACTTTCAAAGTTAAATCAAATTAATTTCATTATGTTGAACAGACACTGACACAGCAGGGTTGTGATCAATTTACAATAGCTACATTATGTTGAAAACTTTGGGGGTTTTTTTCCCATTAAATCTGCTTCCACAGTTAAAGTAAATTGACCCCAACCTTGCTACAGATCTAAAGAATATTATGTATTTTTTAATAAAATCAATAAACATGTTTTCACAAACCTTCCTTATTTTTCTATCTTCAGAGTTCTCCTATTTCTTGCAGTATTTACTGTCTTACCATAGAATATAAATGGACACAGTAGGGCGTTGCTATAGTTCACGCTGCTGAGCAGGCAAACCCAATACTGACGGCGAGAGTCCCCTCTGCAGGAGTCTTGGTTCAAGTCTGCCCAAGACCATTTCCTGCATGTCACTGTCTCTCACTCTCTCCTGTCCTGTTTTCAATTAAGGCTAAAATGTCCATAAAATAAGCCTTTAAAAAAGATAAATGGACAAGTTAGTTTAATTGTTGGTGGACACTTTTTTGAAAAGATGAAGTGTATATTATAGGCATTACTATTTTAAACATCAAGACAAGAAAAATGTAGACTTCACATAATTTTATCTTTACTGCAAATTCATCCAAAGAAGGACAAATATAATAATTTCTTTCAGGTTCCTATCATACCAGTACATAGTAGTAATAATAAAAAAGGGTTTGCAGTTGTTCAGTAATCATTTTCTTCCAGCAGTACTATAAATCAACAAGGTACATTTACTGAATTATGTATGGAACTTGTTCTTTACTTGAGTATTTAATTTATGTTTCTTTATACTTCTGCTCCACTAGCCTTTATTCAACAGGAAAATGTTCTGACCATACAAAAGAATATCAAGACAGCTATATTTATAGCCAATCACAAATCTGCCAGCAGGAGCTTTACTGTGTGTCCGGGATGCAATGTCTTCTGTCCAAACACGTTCTATTTTTTTTTTTTAAATAAAGAAAAACTCCTCAAAATACCTGTAATGAGAATATTTCTGAAAACTTGAACATTACGAGTTATGCTTCAGATTTAGATTAAAATAATGAACATAAAAGATTTGATGTAAAACTATACATTCTATTATATTAAATGAAATGATGCAATAGTATATACATTTGTTAATATTGGCTTCGTTGACCAGCTAAACTTTATAATAGGCTAAAAGTACCACTTTTACTTGTGTTTTGATTGTATATTCCAGTCCTGCTACTTCTATTAATTGTTTCATTGTGTAGTATTTTTACTTATACATAAATAGGGGTTATATATACGTCTTCCAACCCTTTTCATTTATATAATTAGAACAATGCTCTGTCTGCTGGTGCTCTCCCCACGTATGAGCAGACTTTTATTTTGAAATCAGTGTTTTCAGTTTGTTCTCAAACCCGGAAGTAGGTTACAAGGTGAGATGCTGCTGCAGAGCATGAAAACTCCAAAACTGAAAGCTTTATTGATCTGTAAGGTGTGTCATTGTGTTGTTTGAAAGGACAAAACTGCAGAAGCTGTCTTCTAGAAAAGGGTGTTAATATTTGGTGAGTGTCGCTAATATTTTGAACACGAAGTGGAGTAAATGTTGAACGTTAGCTAGCAAGTTAGAGCTACATAACAGTCTGTAAAGTGGACATGAGAGTGCTTAGCAACTTTAATATGAACACAGTAATATCCACCTACCTGAGTGATGCAGATGAAATAAATATTGAAATACTAATATTAAAAAACATTTACAAATATCACAATGGCGCGTGTTGATATGAACATAAAGCTGCATGGTATTAAGTAAAATCTGTTTCACTTCAGTGTTCACAGCAGTACAGTACTTTCTATGCAGTCGTTTGAAAAACTACACTCTTACTGCTTCCATAGGAATAAAGAGGGGAAACAGCAACCAGGTGTTTGATTAACTGATTATCAGCAAGTGTGAGCACCTCTATAAAAGCAGAAACTTTGGCAGTTTGCTGGACTGGAGCAAACTGGAGAAAGCCTCTTCTCTCTAAAAAGAACATGGCAGCACAGCTTAGGTTTGCAAAGTTGCATCTGAACAAACCACAAGACTCCTGGAACAATGTCCTTTGGACAGGTGAGACCAAAGAGGAGATTTTTTGGTCATAATGCACAGCGAAACCAAACACAGCACGTCACGTCATTCTAACTGTCAGGAGGGTGATGGAGGGGTGATGATTTGGGCTTGTTTTGCAGTCACTGAGTTGACCATGAACTCCTCTGCACACCAAAGTATTCTAGAGTCAAACGTGAGGCCATCTGTCTGGTAGCTAAAGCTTGACTGACAAGGGGTCATGCAACAGGACAATGATCCTACGCACAGCAGCAAATCTACAACAGAGTGACTGAAAAAGAAAAGAATCAAGGTGTTTCAATGGCCCAGTCAGAGTCCAGACCTGTGTATAAATGAATGCCTGCAAACCTCAATGAACTGAAGCAATGCTGTAAAGAAATTCCTTCACAATGATTTGAGAGACTGATGAAGTCTTACAGAAAACGATCACTTCAAGTTAATGAAGTTTCACATGATTGTAGATATACAGTATAATAGTTTTCCCTTGATATTGTTTTGATAAATACATTTGTGTATTTACAGAAAATAATTAACAGCTATTTTGATAATTCATCTTGGCATGAAGAAAAGATACATATTTACTGGTTTGAAAATATAAAGTTTTTTCCCTTTCCCTTTATTTATTTCATTGTGTATATGATATTTTTGTATTTTGGGCTCTTGGACGCACTGTAGCCCTTTTTTTTTTTTTCCTTTTTAAATATTT